>JAOEGT010043376.1:0-21778 GCA_025447795.1 Speoplatyrhinus poulsoni | reverse complement strand
GTTGTCACATGAAAAGATATGCTCACATATTTGCAAATATGTGAGGGGTGTACTCACTTTTGTGAGATACTGTATCTATCTATCTATCTATCTATCTATCTATCTATCAATCAAGGATAAACCAACAAACACAATCATAAGGGATACACCATTCATTCATTCTCATCATTCGTCATATGTATGTTTGTATAGCCAGTGTTGTACAGTGTGTGTAGCTGTTTGTGGTTCTGTTGAGGTTCTTTGGTTGAAGGCAAACAAAATGCCTGTGTGTGTGTGTGTTCTACAGCTGGCTCCCATAAAGTGCCACTGCTACGCACTCTGTCTGGTCTTCCTCTATTGTCACTGGTACGGACGGGCCTTGCGGTCTGCTAGGGAAGAACTCCCCTTACACATGATCCCCAAGTTCACGCTCTCTTTTCCTTTCGTCACCAGACCTCGCTCGCTAACTAGCCCTCTGGTGTGCTTTTATCGCTCCCGCACGGCTCCTCGATGTGTCTCTTGCTCTCCCTCTCTACTGTACTTCCCTCCCCCTCTCTCTCTCTCTCTCTCTCTCTCTCTCTCTGCTATACCTTCACTCACTTCGTAAATGCATCTCACTGGATCGATTTAACAAAATGCAGAGCTCTGCCGTTGCCCTTATGGGGACGGCCGTTTGACAGCTCCTGTTGCTGCAGAAGGAACAGCCAAGCACAACGTAGCTACATGCTGAAGGTACAGGAGATCGTTGCTGGCGGTTAACAAACAGGGACATGACAGGATATGATGGGCCCCACGTGCATTAAGCGCCTGGTCTCTTCTCTGTTAGGGAATGAGCATGAATGACACACATACAGTATATATGGGCCTCATTGAGGAATAGCTGGTGTGATGTCATAAAGGTAAATGGACTGCTTTTATATATAGCGCTTTTATCCAAAGGGGTATTTATACTACACTTAAAACATGTAGTGTTAATAACATAGATAGAATGTGTATCGTTATGGGCCCACCGGTTATCAAGCCTTGAACATTGAAGGGTCAAGGGTATAATCTGCTATTGCAAGCTAATACACTTTTAGTCAAATTCACCAAATATCTCCTCACATTTCGCTATCGTACCGTTCCCTGTGCATGCTGAAAACAATAATTCGGTACTTCTACACAACAGCAATGCGATAGGCTTCGCAATGTGTTTCAATGTGTGGGCGGAGCTTCTGAGGGAGTTTGTTTTGATCTAAACAAAAGTTAGCAAGCTATCTCGACAATTAAATGTTTTCATGTAAAAGTTTTAATGAAAGTAATCTGACATTTTCTATATGAAGCCTGAGTCAAGGGACGAGTAAGTAGGGGGCCTGTAAAATCTTACTTAGTGAGGCAAAACTTTAACATGTTTATGCATATCTTCTCTACACCAACACAGTGAAGGTAGCTATTTGGATCGGGGGTTTTTGTATTTGTTAACATAACTATGAATACATTTTGTGAAATGTAATCCATGTGTTACCAATCTTTTTTCCCATAGTTATTCCAACTGTGACTATTAGGTTGATTTCCCAGCAGCACTCTATCCTTGCTAGAAGTTGATCACATATTACAATTATAAGTTAGGCACACTTTTCCCTTTATGATAGATGGTGTGACATCTGACCCTTCCCTTAGTAGGAGGTTAGGGTCTGAGGAGCGAGTGGCCTCTGGTTGCTATACTACTGCAGATCTGCTCCAGAGCATTAACAGGTGTAGCCCAATCTATCTCTCTTTCTCTTTTTCTCTCTCTCTCTCTCTCTCTCTCTCTCTCTCTCTCTCTCTCTCTCTGTTGTTAAAGGGGGCTCATATCCTACTCAAGGTGTCCTCAGCTCCATCAGCATCAGTGGTTTAAGCCAGGCTTTAGCAAGCGATAAACGAGCACGGCGTGGCTTTACAGCCCAGATGCCAAGATAAATAGAATGCCATCCATTGTAATAGTGCTAACAGTATTACGTTGACACAAAAGAAGAAAATAAAATCATAAATACAGATAACTGGATTAGGCTATTGATAGCCTGAAGACTTTATAGCAACATCAAGACCGGTCTCTATATATATATTATGGTATGTAACTCACATGGTCTTGTTTGCCTATTACATACACTTGTCACACATACACTAAATGGCCTGCCATGAATAACACTTGCTGTACATAACTGACTCATTGACACAAAGTAGAATTCAAAATATTAAAATAAAGAAAGCATTTACCTGCTGTAACGTATTTCAGAGAAAGGATTTTAACAGTCCATTATCATAGGATAGCCAGAAACCATGTACTGTGGGTCTCCCCTACTCTAAAAGCAGTCTGCTGTGGAGCTCAACTGTGTGATTTGCCAATTAGCTAAGATGTGGAAATATACTATAAAGAGGGTGTTACAGTACAGGCTGGAAGCCCAACAAGATTCGTTTCAGCCATTTATCACATATTTTAAGCATGGGCGCTTTATTAGAATGAGCCAACTTCTGTTCACCTTGTTAACGTCGTAAGTGGAACCTAACAACAGCCTGATTAATCGATGATTAAAATTTAGCATCACAGTATATCTTGCACAGCTATTCCTGCATCCACCTGTGAGATTCACATTCAAACCATGACCCACACAGTAAAGCCCCACATTAAACAGTGAAATCACATTTTCTTTGGTGCATATTTTCCCTAGGAACTGCTTTTCCATGGCTTTGATTGCTATTTATATTGTTTCACAGTGAAATGATTTTCACGCACTTGAGATACAAGGCAATATCTG
The DNA here is from genome assembly GCA_025447795.1 of Speoplatyrhinus poulsoni. NCBI lineage: Eukaryota > Metazoa > Chordata > Actinopteri > Percopsiformes > Amblyopsidae > Speoplatyrhinus > Speoplatyrhinus poulsoni. The sequence goes on along the minus strand of JAOEGT010043376.1, from coordinate 19,025 downwards.
GTATGATCTGTTCCACGCATGGCGCAGAATGTTTAATATATTGAATATTGAAAGATGCTATTGTAAATAGTATTTCTATGCATAGTATTAGTAATATAATATAATAGCGTATGTCATAACCCTGTAACGTGTGTGTGAGTGTGTGTATGTATAGTGTGTATATACATACTGTATATGTGCAAGCCAGTTTCTCACTGTAATAATGTGATAATATTCAGCGAACATCGCTAATAATCTTCCAAGCTCTCGGCTCCCATGAGGCCGGATGGGGGCGGCCGATTGCTGCCTGGTTGATTCTCTGCTCAGACTCTCACCTCAAGGCCAAACAACCACAAAGCCACTGGGATATCTGGCTTCTGCCAGCATGTCCGCTCATTTACAACCCAGAGTAAAGACCTGAAAAAAGTGTTAGGCTGGTGAAGAGACCGTTACGAGGGAGAGAGAGAGAGAGAGAGAGAGAGAGAGAGAGAGAGAGAGAGAGAGCGAGAGAGAGAGAGAGAGACATTCTAAGTGGGAGTGTGCTATCGTAACATTACAAAAAGGAATGATAAACATTTGCGAGTGGGCAGGGTACTAACAGTTGTCCTTTCGGGGGCAAAAATTGTAAGTGCGTAGGAGGAAAGATGTAGGCAACTGCAGATACGAACGCCGTACACCCATAATACTTAAACTAAAACTGGTTGAAACACCCCCTCTTGTCAGCTCCCAATTAACTCAGAGAAATGCTCTACAGGGAAGGCATCCAATTATTACATGAAAAAATACTCCTTACAGCTAATCAGCGCTCACACATCTGTAGGGTTCAGGATGTTGTTTTTGGTGCCGTGTGCTTATATGGTATCATTATATACACACACACACAAAGACACTGTGTTGACAAGTTGAGACGTGATGAATTCCTAAATGGGCCTCCCAGGGCTGATTCCCTTGACTTGCCAGCTGATAAAGCCCTACATAAAACACCACAGATGTAGTGGCAGATAACATTAAGCTGCAAATCTGTTTACTTTTTCTTTTTTCTTTTAGGTAAAACATTTTTGCTATAATCTAATGAGCAATACTTTATCTGCTATGCTGGAATGTGGTTAGAGACGAATAAACGCTGGGAAATACACGCAATTTACAGGAAGAAATGGAGGGGGTGGACAGACAGACAGACAGATAAAGGAATGGGCTCCCAGAGGCCAAGACGACAACGACTCTGGCAGGCCACAAGCAGATGGTATCATGGTTATTTGGGTTGTTTAGATGTGTGATCATAGGAAGTCCGTTTATCAGCACATGGACTCAGCAGAGCAAGCCATCTGTGGCTGTCATATCCAGAAGCAAACACAAGCGTGCAGAAAAGTTGGCATTTGTTCACAGTAAATATTATGGGGTTGCAGAGTACACATGTATCTACATTAGAGGGAGACACAGGAGTGGATTTTCAAACCCCTCCCATCCCACTCCCACAAAAACAAAATCCAGTCCCAATCCCATGAAAAAGTTGGGAAAAAATCCCGTCCCATCCCAATTCAAAAGAATTGACTCTCATTGCTTTTTAGTTTTTTGTCAGTTAGAGCAGGGGTTCTCAAACCTTCCAGCTTGCGACGCCCAAAATATCAGTGCTAAAGACATGCGACCCCCGTTATTCCCAGTGGTAGAAGCATAATATTATTTAAATATACAGTAGGTATCAGAATATGTCAAAGTAATGTATAAACTGTACTACTACTAACAATGGTCTCTAAAATATGCAATTTCAAATTATTTCAAAATGTTATTTAATTTCTGAAAATCGTCTTGTGACCCCCTCCTCCGTGTCTCGCGACCCCCCGGGGGGTCCCGACCCCCACATTGAGAACCACTGAGTTAGAGTAAAAAAATAAATAAGAAAAAACAGTACAGATCACAGCCATAGTCGATGAAAAAATGTGAATATGACAATATTGTTTGTTATTTTTATGTTATTTTATGTATGTTGTGTATTTGTGTATAAAGTTGTGCGTCATAGTGTTATTACGATTCCTGGTCTCGCCCACTTCCACTGACTTTTCTTTTCTGTCCCGTCCCAATCCCGTGATTAATAATACTTTTGTTTCCCATCCCGCGGGAACTCCCGAAAGAAATGTCAGTCTCTAATCTACATTACCAATGTTGTTTCATTTTACTGTATAGCAATTGGAAGCTGTTCTTTTGTAATTGCAAATTGCTGAAAACATCACCACTGAAAACCATTTTGGTGTTAGTGGTCATATGACACACAGGCAGAAAAATGCATGGAATCAATCAAATAATGTCAACACCTAAAGTGTCACTTTTAATGACACTGTACAGCAATGAGCAAACATAACAATCTTGCCTCTAGGAGCGGTAATGTTCATATTCTGGAATGAGGTGAAAACATTTACCATTTAATATACTTTTCAAAGGCTTGTTGAATAAGTCTCACAAATAATACAAATAAGTCTCACCAAATCTTTTCATGTAACATTTTCACCTGAAGGAGAACACTTTGCACTTCAAAAAGCAGGCCATGTTGTCCTGTCAATGTAGAGCATGGACATGACAGTAACCTATAGAGAGATAACTAGACATGACTGTTCCCACCGTTAAATACTCCCGGTAACATTTTACAAACACACAGACAGCAGCCATCTTGAAGTACAAAAATCAAAGGCCAAAACATCTTGGGGGACATCGAATAAACACAAAGGCCTTAGGAGTTAGCAGGCAGGCAATGCATTAAAGAATAGTTGGTTGGTGATTTTAATCAAAAGAGAAACCCTGTGACTGAGGAATGGAACGATCGGCCTTGCGGGATGGGTATTAGTTCACCCCTCGCTGACACTCCAAATTGATGTTATCAACATGGTAATAGACCTGCTTTAGCCAGCTCCCTTCATGCATTATGGGGAATGACAGCTTACTTAGGGACTACATAAACTAAATCATATTTCAACTGGATCTCCTGTCTGCTCCCATTTACCTCAGTACTCACAAACAGATTGGCCGCGAGTGGGAGAATACTGTGCCCTGGCACGGTCTTACCAATACGGAGCATATTGTCTCTTCTGCCATTGCTTGGACGCTGGTACCCTGATGTCAGTCTTTGGCGCAGTACTGAGAAGATGCCAAGTTTCTCAAGTCATTCTTCTCCGAAAACATGACCAGAATTTTAAAGAAATGCTCCCTTAGTGCTTCCAGTATCTTGAATAAATAAATAGATAATAATAATGTATTCCCAAGTAAGTCCCAGCAGTGGGTATTAATCAAGCTTTTCTCAAAAACCTCTTGCTAAGTAAACTATATATGACAATCTCATATATATATTTTATGTAATAGTTTACTATTCGTATTACAGCACTTTTTTTTGACCAGCTGATTAAGCCAACTATCAAACCCACCTGTTGAATCGGGGTCAACACCTTTAGATACAGTACTTCATGCCTTATGTATGTCTACGTGTGATGGAAGTGTCCATCTTGAGATCATTCGCACAGTAGTGGCTTCTTGGACAGTGGTGCTCATGTGGAAAACGAGTGTCTTGCTGGGGTGAGAAGGAACATTTAGAAGGATATATCTGCTCATGGGGCATTTAGACGGCTTGGCAGCCACATTCTCACGCAGGCACACACGCACACACACGCATGCACGCACACACACACACACGCATGCACACAAATGAGCACAAAAACTTTGCAGAACTTTTTAAAGTGTTTGTAAGAAGGCAGATGGTTGCCAGGTGGTTGCCAAGGAGTGAACACATGCACACACATGCTCATACGCGCACACGCATGTATCCTGAATGGGAATGCAAAAGACATACACAGGGCAGAAGGAGTGTATATACAATCTAAGCAAAGTGATATCAAAAGTGTGATCATGCAGACCTCACCTAGGTGAGTCGGGCTCACTACCTACAGCGTAGAGGCTCAAATTGTTCTTTCTCTTGATGCATGAGAGTTGTGTTGTTTTCTGTTCACTGCTCACTGGGAGAGAAACACTGAGAAACATGGAATGTATCACTGGAATGCGCGTTAGAATAGAGAATGGATGGGAATTAGCAAACCAGACACCCAGTCGACACGATAATGCTGCTGTACAGTTATGCTAATGCATGCCCAACGAGCGATCGCGTCAAACTTTCTATGGAAGGCAAACTCAATGAATTATGCAAGTTTCATTTCAGCAATTAGTTTGAAATTGCAGCAAAATGTTATGGCATTAGCTTGGATAAACTGTCACATTTGCATCTAGGTCTAAGTACAGTACAGTAGGTCTAAGCTATAATAAATTACATTAGTTAACATTAGCATATGCTGGAAAGATTAGAATTAGAGTTCCCATTACTATTGCTAACATTGGACCCCTTCAAACATACAATGTATCTACTTATACAGTACGTATACAGTATACTTTATATTAAAGAACATCTACCATATTTTGATAACAGAAAAAAATATGGCTTCAGGGACAGAGATCATTAGAGCAGTATGGGAGGACAGTGCTAATTTAACAACAAATGCCACTACACACAATGTTGCAGGACCCAAACAACACACAAAAACACAATGACATAAAACACAGACAAATGTTTATGCACTGAGACATGCCATTACGCACTCCATAAACAGGACAGGGTTTTGATGCAGCCCGGCTATAGTGCCACCTTGGCGGATGCTCACACTACTTGCATTGTGGTTTTATTTTTTTTATATCCATATTTATTTTAAGTTGGCAGGTGGGAGCAGAGAGCATTGCTCCTTAATGGACTTCATAACGGGATTTTGTCTTGTGACAGCCATTACTGCAAAGGTTTAATGTGCCCTCTCAAGGTAGCATGTTGACATTTTCAGTTTGGCACATCCCAAGGCTTGGCTCGTCACGCCTATTCTGCCCGGCCTTGCAAGGATAACGAGCTCATTTGTTTTTCCAACACGACGGCGTGTATAGCGTTAAAAACCCAAATATCATCTCTGCTTGCTGCCTTTGAGCTATTGCTACTACTACTACTACCACTGAAACACTTCCACATATGACTTTCCATATGACTTTCAACAATTACAGTGCACTTTTGACCTTAAAGGAAATATATTCTGTGACTTTTTATTGAGTAGATAGAATGTGTGAGAGTAAAATACTATACTGTATTTACAGTATCATCTAAACCACTGGAAAGTTTTTCTTAAAGGTACTCAAAGTTCTCCCAAATCTGCCATTTCATTGCTACCTGTACAACTGTGAGGGCTGTGCATTTTCACCATCTTCTGTTGATTATATACAGTCCATCTGCAAATGAGTGAAAGTTAAAACAGATTATCTTTCATGCACCAATAAGTTGGTGGCTGAACATTTACTTAAAATGTTACATTCATATGCCAACTCCCTAAAGGGCCAGGCGTAATTCAGCGAGCCACAAAGTGAGTTAAATAACCATCTTTTTTACGTTAATTGTGTTTGTTTGCTTTTGCTTCTCCCATTATCTGGTGACTCTCCCTCAAGTAAATAGTTTCTTCTAGTTAATTGCAGTTTCATTAACGTTTGCCCCTTTTCAAATGATAGTGACAAGGCCGAATGCTGCCAGCATCCTCTCTCTCTCTCTCTCTCTCTCTCTCTCTCTTTCTCTCTCTCACATACACACACACCTTCCACATATGCAATGAAAATACGGGGGGTGGTGTCTGTGAGGCCACAAAACAGATGGGAGTCCTTAAAATTCAAAGTTGACTGCAGTCAGCGCACTGCGCTCAGTATGGCCTGACATGAGGTTTATTTAGACCTCTATTAATCCTAATGGTATTGCATATATACTGTAGAGGGAGTTAAAACCCGTCTGAGTGGGAGATCTCTACGAGACGTTTACACACATTTAACATTTAACAAGAAGAAACAGATTAAAGGTGCTTAGATATTTATTTGTTGTAAGTTTAACTTTACGTCAAATTCAGCTATCTCCTCACGACCTCTGTCCATTCTGTGTGTGCGCTGAAAAAAATGATCTGGTGTTTCTACACAGCCCTGTCTCTGTTATTGGGAACCCCAGGGCGCACCACACCAAGGTTATAATAGTTTCGCATTTTTCATTCGTTTTGACTTTCAAATTCAGTTTAGTTTTAATTCGTTTTTAAAGCGGGTTTGCTAGTTTAGTTTAGTTTTTGGAAATGCTTAATTTTAGTTTAGTTTTTATTATTTATTTAGTCTTTTGTAATATGGGTTATTTGTCAAGGTCAGAAAAAGTGTGGGAGCCAAAAATTCCAACACACACTTTTGCTTGTATTATACATAAAGAAAATAATGTGAATTTGTGCTTCTTACACAGGGTGTGTTTGTAATTTAATATTCCATGTACAGTAAAGTTATGGTAGTGAAGAGCAGATTTCTTAATGTACATTGGACGCTAGGATGCCTGTTGTATTCGTGTTATTTGTTTTATTACTGCCTCTTTAAGAGAGAGCGTACACAACACCAACGTCAGCCCTGACTAAAAGTATTATTTTGTAATAAAAACTCAACAAAAACATCATACAGTTTTAGAAAGATGAAAACTAAGGACATTTACTATTTAAATGAATTTTATTTTAGTTAGTTTTGCAACTAGACAATGCAGTTTTAGTTAGTTATCGTTTATCTGTAATGCTTCGTATTATAACCTTGCACCATACGTGGCAATGCGTGTCCAATGTGAGGAACGGAGCTTCTGAGGGAGCACCCGTGTAATGAAGAGGGTGATATTGTTTTGGCCAAGTTAAAACATCTACAATGTTTCTCCAGCATCATTGACTCCACCTTTAAAAGGCCAAAGCGTTACAGCGACAGAATGGTGGGGCAGCAACACGTGCCATGGTAATTAACCCATACACACAAATACCTTTATCTTCTAACTCATTCAGCTTTGTTCCATGGCTTTGCTCGCATGCCCAGACTTCAGTAGCAGGCCAGTACTATTTACTAGGCGCTAGATTGCTGGCTGGGATACTATAAGGTTTACACAGCATTTTTGGGATGGAGAGGAGCAATATAACACCTGTCTGATATATCATTTGAACCAGGGGTTTTCTAAATGTGTTGCTACAGTGGATTCTGGTATCATAAAAATGGCAGCAACAAAAGCTATGTGTCTAAAATGCGTTATGTATTTGTATGTAGTACTTTCCAACAGTTCAGTATTACCCGTCTTCCAACACATTGTGAAGGCAAACATATCTTACAGATACTGTACGCCGTGTGTGGCTTTATACAGTACACCCGTGCTGTGAGGGCTATACCTCACTGTATTTTGGCTCCGACAAGCACAGCAAACACTCTCAGTAAATGAGCTCTTCACAAAGGTGGTTTTACCACAGCATCCGATAGCACTGCAGTATAGAACCTTAACTCACACAGCACCTCTGATAAATGTCACGTTTCCTACTCCAACATGAAATGTTGCCGACAGATCGCTTATGATTATAAATTGAGTTCATGGGCAGCTGAAAGGGGAGGGGAAAAGTGAAAAGTATTCAGTGTTTTGTGATCATACTGTATCTTGCTGTTATCACTTTTTACACATTAGGCCGCCTGTTAGGAGAAAAGCAAAAGTGGGCTTTGGAAGATAGCAGGAGACCTGGACCGTACTTTCCTTTGGCTTTGCTTCGGCATGCACCAGCACACCAAACCTTTCCTTTTCAATGCCAATTGTGTTTGTTGACTTGATTTTCCCAGTACCTATTGAAAGCTGTCATACGATATGAATAGCACGCGATTGAATTATGCAGTATTAACATTCCGCTCACTGAGGGGAAACATGACCTTATTATAAAAGATAATTAAATGCATGCGCCGTAATCCTCCAACCTAGTATTTTCATATATTGCAACTGTAGCAGAACACAGGTTAGAATCCCTGAATGAATTTGATAAATGATTTATCTTGGATGCTTTAGGTGGATTGGTTGATATATAAAAGAGGGAAAACTGAGAGTGTGACAACACCAAGAACACATGAGAAGACATTAATAAGGTGCTGACATGATGCAGACTGAGATTTTGCCTGATAAACAAGTGAAAATACATCTGTTCCATCAAATAATATACTGTAATAAAAAAAGTTATTCTACATCCATAAATCTATCTATATAGCTTAAACATGGTTTAAATATTATAATCATACCGTATACTGTATAAACAAAAGTATTTAATCAATCCTGTTTTTGGCAACTGTTGATAGCTAAATTTTTCTATGCACTTCACTATTATTTTTATATTCTTATATTCTGTCTATTCTATTTAGTCTATTCCGCATTGATTTCTTGTTGTTGTTTTTTTTAAACAGTCCAATGTTGTTTGTTGCTGCATGTTGCATTCATTCAGCCAATCATCTTCTTTATCCCTTTCTTTCCTTTCAAGGCTATAGCGGTGCCACCGCGTAAATTTGGCACAATACCTTGTCCATGGCAAGGACGCACTGTAGCATGTGCGCACCACTTACGGTCAGCGATTTTGAATCCCTCTCTTAACCTACGTAACCTCTGGCTGCGGGAGAAAGCGATATACCCACTGGAAACCCACACAAACGCAGACAAAACACGACCTAGAGTAGACACAGACTGAGAGGGGCTAAGTGGTTACCGCTCTGCTAGGCTCGCAGAGCCAGCCTTTACATACCGTAACGTCCAGGACAAAGTGCTGGTTAACTGTGAACATATCTGCCTAGGAGGGGAGTTATTATAATTGACATAAATCATAATGTAAATCTGTTGGATAAGTACCGTAGGCTACGGCTGATGCTTCGAAATTAACGGAACAACTGAAATTAGTAAATAATGTGCTGCACTTGCACTGCATCGGAGTTACAGACACAGACTTTGTGAGTGACGTGGCAAACAGCCGATGAATATATACCTTCTCACTTCAGGAAAGTCAGTCGAGGTTACAAGGCAATGTTATTAAAGGAATAGTCAGCTATTGCAAGCTAATTGTCAAATTAACCAAATATTTCCTCGCATTTCGCTATCTTACCTTTTTCTTTGCGTGTTGAAAAAATAATCTGATACCGCAGCGTTATAAATAGGAACACAAACAAAAAAAAAAAATCGAAAATCGCTTACATCAGCAACGCGTAGAACTACGCTTTGCTTCAGAGTGCGTTTTAATGTGTGGCGCGACACCAGAGGGATATTGTTAGCAAGCTTTCTCGAAAATGACTAACCCTGCCTATTAATTATGGACTATATAAATAAACTTGACTTGACATGACAAGGGTGAAAAATATGTATCAGATGTTCACAGGGTTGCTTATGTCTCATAGTGCTAATGGATGGAAGAGACTCTGCCACTGTGTTGCTATGTACCTCCACCACTGATATCCACACTCTTTCAATTATGGCATCCAAATCAATCATCTCAAAGCCCAAACAGGTGTCACACAAGCAGAAGTAGGACCCCTATTATCCTGTTTCAACCTTGTCTAAACTGGAACTGCTGCATACTAATTGTAAGGCAAGATAATTAGGCTCTCAAGGGGAGAAACAAAACTCCCAAAACATTTAATTGTGCATGCAAATGTGTCTCATCATCCACATTGGGGTAACCATGTTAGCCCTGTGTGGCCATTAAGTAAATTGTTCCAACAAGCTACTGTATATGGACATGAAACGGGTTTTACCTGATTGGAGAGCTATATGTTGAAAGAGCAATGCTATAGTTAATGTATAGTAATTATGTGAAATTTGACTACAGCATCGTTTTATTGGAAACATGAAGCTGTCAGAACTTTTCCTCTTACTAAGATCTTGTGCATTAATGTATTATAAAAACCAGTACAGTCTGATAACAAGACTTCTGCTCTCTGCCATTATATAGCCTGTTTCTCTCTTCATCCTATGACCATTAAATTACATGGTCTTAAGAAAGATCAATCGGCTCAATCATTAGCCAGTAGGCTACATACTGTAGACCAGACCCTAAAGACAGTTACTGTATAAACAAAAAGCAATTTAACCTTATCTTGTCTTATCTGAAAACATAATTGTCTGGCTTCGTTGACACTTGAACCACTAATTAAAAGTCAACATTGCCAGTTAGACATTTTCAGCGCCTGTTACTCTTGGGTGAAAATTAACCTTAGTATTTATTGTCGACATTTGTTTTTGCTTTTTTTGTTTAGCATTCGCACACCGCAGAACTGCATCACAAAGCTCACCGCCAGCTCTGCGATATAATGCAGTAGTACCATTATATATATATAGTCGTTCAACTGCTATAAGTGATCCAATGTAACATTTTGTAAATTCTAGAGTTGTTTGTTGACATTCTCTGCTAGTATCACAGGGCCTGGTGATTCAGCATTTCCTATAGTTGCTAGGCTCCAGCTGTGAGTGCCTGTTTAAACACCTTATTTCTTTGCAGTATTTATAAGACATACGGTATCAAGTGGATTGCATTACACTGATTCTGTTGTTTTAGCAGCTGACTGGAAAATGTAAACTACAAACGTTTTCTAAAACATTCCACAGGAACAGGCAGTCAAAATCAACCCATGACAACATCTCACTGTGTCTGCTGTTTTGTCAAAAGCAATACGCCTGAGTGTTTAGTATTTTACTTTACATAAGGAGCAATACAAAAGAAGAAAACTGGGCCACTTTGTCAAACGCAAAACAAAGAAATGTTTTATACCAAGGGCATTGTACCAGCTCCACATATTGTTACATAGGGCTTTTTTGACAAAAGAGCAGCATTTAACTGCAAAGCCACTTGTACTGCTTTTGGCAAACTACAATGCTTATTTGATGCTATACAATATTATACAGTTAGCTATTCATTAGAGTTCTGCTTAGCCAACAGAGAATGGCACCAGTCCTACAGTCACATACTGTACAGTAATGAGCTTGGCAGTTCTTCTAAGGCCAGTCTATGCATGCTGTGTACTGTAGGTCAGTTAACACTTTAAGAAATTCTTCTGTAGACGATAGCCTTGAATATTGCACAGAAATGTTAACGTTAATGTTTGGACTGACTCACATAATGTGCCAAGAGAAAAGGCTTTGTATGATGTTAATGTTGCTTAAAAATCATTACAAACACATGCTATAGTCTCACAATTGTGCTGTATTAGTTAGTACCACCACACAGTTGTCACAGTAACTGACTTGGCACTCATTGGGCAGAAGTTAAGCCCCATTAATTTTATGTTCTCGGCTCTGGAGAAGGACCTATTTTTTTCAGTGGAAGACCATATATTGTGTCACATTTTCTGGCTCATAATGGCTATTCGTGGAAGATCTGTCTACCACTTCTTACATGAACTCACAATCCACCCAGCTATTCTTCATAGCCAACCTGTTGATACGTTACGCGAGGCGTAATTGTGCAGTGGTGAAGTACATCTCGGGAGTGAAGATGTCGCTGGGAGTCTTGGCATCAACAGTATTGAAAGGGTAGCAGTGCTTATCTTGGTCTGACAGCAGAAGTGCAAGAATCACGGAAAAGGCCTTGGATGTTTATCTCTCTGAGAGAGAGAGAGAGAGAGAGGGGGAGAGAGAGAGAGAGAGAGAGAGAGTGCAGGAGGGGCAGAGTGTCCATTTGTAAATGGAGGGGTAGGAAGCAGTCATGCCGCAGTCATTAACTACTATTTTTCACACCTGTGTTGTGAATAGACTTTTCTCAGCAGTTCACATAACCAGAGTAGAAGCTAGTGCTAGTGCTAGCACGCTGTAAGGGTCTGGTAGAGCACGCTGGTAGTCCGGTTAACAGAGTTATGGTAGTCCAGGCATGAGATCACTAGAGTTTGGACCAGGAGTTGTGTCGCTTCCCTTGTGAGGAACGACCTTATTCGCCTGATGTTGTAGAGTGAGAATCTGCAGGCACGAGCTGTTGCAGCGATGTTTGCTGCTAATTTGCTGATAGTTGGTTGTCCAGGATGATTCCAAGGCTCTTTACAGTAGACAGTTTCACTTGAGAACTGTCTTTTGCCGGGAGGGGGAGTAGCTCGGTTATGTCAAGGTTGAGTTTGAGGTGATGTGTAGACATCCAGGCACTTATGTCAGCAGACATTCAGAGATCCGAGTTGAGATCTGAGTGTCAGATGGAGGATAAGAGTGGTAGAGTTGGCTGTCATCAGCAGATCAATGATAGGAGAATCCATGAGAAGAAATTACAGGGCTGAGAGCTCTAGTATACAATGAGAAGACACCAACACCGATCCTTGTGGGATCCTTGTTTGTTTTGAGTGGGCAGTGTTTGGACAGGCGTCCATCCCAGAGGACTTGATAGGAGCGATCTGTCAGATAGGACTTGAACCAGGAGAGAGCAGAGTGTCCAATCCTCAGTTCAGCAAGTGTTGAAAGAATGATCTGGTGGTTTACCATATCAAATGCAGCAAAAAGGTCTAGGAGGATGAGGACTGAGGAGAGGGAGGATGATCTGGCAGTGTGAAGGGCTTCAGTCACAGTGAAAAGAGACGTCTCAATGGAGTGTGCAGCTTTGAAGCCAGACTGGTGGGGATCCAGGAGGTTGTGGTCTGAGAGGTAGAGGGAGAGTTTGTTGGAGACTGTGCGCTCCAGGGTTTTTGACAGGAAGGAGAGGAGGGATACTGGTCTGTAGTTGTGGGGAGCTGAAGTCTAGCTGAAGACAGCAAGGGACCAAGCCTGAGGACAGAGAGGAGTTGATCAATGAGGTGAGGAATGGTAGGATGTCCCGTGAGATGGCTTGGAGAAGAGATGTGGGGATAGGGTCAAGAAGACAATTAGAAGCCTGGTTGGATACTAGGAGTGTCTGGACTTCTTCTGCGGAGAGGAGGGAGAAGGCATTCGGGTGCAGGCCGATGTTGTATGATGGATGATATCGGAGGGGCAAAGGAGCTGCTGATGTCATTTACCTTCTTTGAGAAGGAGGTTACAAAATCATCAGGTGATAGGGACGATGGCGGTGGTGGGGTGGGTGGTGTGAGGAGTGAGGTAAATACAGCAAATAGTTTCCTGGGGTCAGCTGCATTTGAGTTGAGTTGAGCTACACACTTATCTAACCTGTGTTTCAGTTATTTTGGAGGTATTAATTAAATAACTCCACATTGGGGACCCGTACCGTAAGATAAACAACATGACAGCAACAGCACTTCCATTGTGGTTTTGTTGTCTTTCTGATTAATAAAACCAAGATAGCAGTCTGTCAGTCTGAGTACTGCATTATTATGAGGATCAGACCAACTCCATTGTCTCTACAAGGTAGATATCATTACAAAGGCGAAGCAAGTATTTATCTCAGCAGTGACTCTGTCTTCAGTCCTTGTGCTCTGACAGAATTATCACAAATCCTGATATGTTTAATCAGTGAAATCACCGAGTCCGCCCGGTTAATTTGATTTTGAGTACAACCGTACGGCGGATGCTTTTGCTTTGTTTCACCACATTGCATCCTCTTTTCATAGCTGAATGAATGCTTTGTAGAAGGTTGTGGTGCTTGTATCTGTGACAATATATATCCCCTCCCCAATACAAAGTATGAGGAGATCAACAATATGGCTAAACATAAATAAATAAAGGAAACATGTCAAGCTTGTGTTGATTGCCCATAATCTGTGTGGCATATGCCTTTTTAATGGCTTCAATTATGAGCACAGGAACATGGGAGATTAAATTCATAACTCCCCTCACCGAACCCTCAACTGCAACCTTGGACTTTCATTTGAAATTTGATTCAATGAAAATACATGATCTCATTGTTGCGGCACTGGTAATCATACCAGCTGTTAATCACATGCAAAGCGTTGATTAGGTGCATTTAAAAATGAATTCCACTCTGCTGAATCCTAAATCCATCCATCAAACACCCTCTCCATCACAAAAGGTTTGATGATAGCATTCATACTGAAAGCAGCTCAGTTTAACTTGAGCAAATAACATAAACAAATAACATAATCTCCATTTGTTCTTTCTAGATGCTGTATCTAGATATTGGTCAGCTAGCTAGTTATCCAGATAGCTTGCTGACTGTTTAAGTGTGTTAACTGCGTACTTTAAACACAACTTTTTTATGCTGCCTTGTGTCTACAAGTGCTGCGACTGCTTTCTCTTTCTCCAGAGTACTACAGTAGGTTGGTTCCTTATTTATACAGTGCATCCGGAAAGTATTCACAGCGCTGCACTTCTTCCACATTTTGTGATGTTGCAGCCTTATTACAAAATTTGATTCTCAAAATTTGATTCTCAAAATTCTACACAAAATACCCCATAAAAATGTTTGACATTTTTGCAAATGTATTCAAAATAAAAAGCATTCCCAGCCTTTGCCATGACACTCAGAATTGAGCTCACTGATGCTTTCACTTTCCACTGATTATCCTTGAGATGTTTCTACAACTTGATTGGAGTCCACCTGTGGCAATTTCAGTTGATTGATCCAGGGTGTTATCAGGCTTCTAAGGACCCATTCATTTGAATCTGGTGTGTTGAAGCAGGGATACACCTAAGACATGGCAAGGCAGGGGTACTCCAGGACATTAGTTGAGAAATGCTGCATATACTGTCCCACTAGTTACATAAATGAGGTTGAATGTCTTGTACCACCACTCATTCTGCCGCTAGCCTAGAAGGTTACACTGGTCAACATTGAAATCGTTACTGACTTAAAAAGGCCCTAATCTGTAGTATCTTTGTGTGCTGAACACAAATATAACCATGAACATTTTTCATTGGCTCTCGTTTTGAAGATATTTCATATAGTTAATTTTCTATGTTTTACCGTGTAAATGTATCCAGTAGGACAGCAAAAACATCCTAAATAACCCTAGAATTATGTAATATTGCATCGCATTGCATACTGTAATACCATCATGCACGCATCATCCAGAGTTGATTGCATCATTTTCTGATGCAATGCAATTCTACTGCCAGGCGGCTGCTGAAGTAAGCTGACGTCAGCAGTGTACTATATAAAGCCCAGTCGGAAAAGTTGAGCATTTAAAATACTTCAGACTTTGTGCGAGACAGTTTAAGCTACTGTTAAATAAAACTCTTATTATTTTATTCATTTAGGTACAATACAGAACAGTAATGCTAATTACATTAATTTATTGCAGATTACAAAAAGACTAGAGCCAATTTTGCAATTTGACTGTGATATTCGTGTTGAGCACATACACATTGATAAGAAATTACTCATTTTATTACAGTAACATGACTTTTGTAAAAATGTGTTGACCAGTGTTATCTCGCTATGATGAGCCATTGCTCCTCGCTAGGCCGTCTTGTTTCATGTAGCCTGTTGAAAGCAGGATGCTGTACTACAAAAGATGCAACCTAGGTGGCACAAAGCATCTCGCTGCACAGCATAGACTATGGTGTCAGGCAGACATGAGCTTGTTTTGACTGATGTCCCCTGCCTACGGTAATTTACAGGACGAACATTTAGGAGTATTTGCCATACCCACAGCTTCCACCCCCACTCCCCCTTCCCCATCATTATCGCCGGCAAAAATAACATACAAAGCTCTCTTTTCTTCCTGTGCTTTTAGTCAATGTTCTGTCTGTTTATCTAATGGGGCTATTGTGTCCATTATAAGGATAAAATCGGCTCAGATGTGCGACTTTATTCACAGCCTCACTGGGTGAGATTGGTTAAAGGGCTAAAGTGTAATGGTCGTGCGTGTCTGCGTGTGTGTGAGAGAGAGAGAGAGAGAGGGAGAGGGAGAGAGAGGAGAAAAATAGGGTTATTATGTGTCACATGGGGCTGTGGGTGTTTTAAACCACTCCATCAACATTCTTGCTGATAAGACCTTGAATACAATGTTGCATTATGGGAAATAATGACCAGGGATCAAGTGGGGTATCCTAAGATACTATTAATTAATCGCGATGCGTTTTTTTCCTGCCTATTTATCTACTCTGATCATCTCTCTCTCTCTCTCTCTCTCTCTCTCTCTCTCTCTCTCTAGTTGCCTCTAACATATTTCCCCTTTCCCATCTCTCCTGTATGTTATGAAGTTGCTGCTGATTTACAGTGTGTTAATGTACTCCTGTGCAGGGAGTCAGCAAATGAATTTGTCATTTGTCACATTAATATCCCATCCCATCCCCTTCCCCAGCACCCCTCACACACAGCTATACATCCCTGTAATGCACGCACGCACACACACACACACACACACACACACACACACACGCACACTTAATTTCCTTGTCTGACTCCATTCACATGTAATTATTGTGGTTTCTCCAATCCTTTTCCATCTCAGCTCACGGGCCTTATCCTTCATCTCATTTTCCTTACATTCTCTATTGTACTCATTCCTTCCTTCGGGGCTACAGGAGATCACAACAACATTCAAATGCTAGCCACGATTTGTCTGCCCTTGTGTTCTTCCTGCTTGGGGATGTCACGTTTTTGCTGCGATCACGGATTCTGACTGATTAGAGCGTCAGTTTTTCTGCCCTGTAATGATATTTTCTTCACTGTGTGTTGCTGCTTTCAGCTGGAATTTAGCAGATGTTTGAAAAGAGAGGACATAATTAGGTGGTAATTGCTGTTTTGTGTTTGGTGTTTGGAGCTGGAGTTTGAAAAGAGGCCCGCTGTGTAAGCAATGCTGACCCAAATTGTAATCATATTGCTTTTTGTCATGCACAAGTACACACAATTAATATATGTTAAAACCTTAAAATGCACGTCTTTATTTCTCTATAGTAAAGTTAAAAATAACTGTGCTTTTTTTTGTGTGCAAAATATGTCTGTCTACTGACAAGTTGTAGTGTAAGATACATGATGCATGATACATGATACAAATAAACCACTTTAATAATTCAAACTAAACGCAAGCAACTGGGTGAAACATTCGCAGACATGTACAGTACTCTCCATGCCAGTGCCCAGATCATAAATACATCCCTTTGAATGCAACCTAACTATATTACCTGATTATTAGTATGGTCCAATTACTGAGCATTGAAGACATTGTAGTCATGCAATGATGTATTAGCGATGACAGACAGCAATCAGATATCTATTTGATTAAATATTGAATTATACTCATCGTATGTCATTGGCAAAGCCTATATGGATTATCAGACTAAACCTAAACCTAACCCTTAGATTTAAATAGTTTCCTAATGGCGCTTTGGACTACGGCGGTGGTATGTGCAATTTGCAACGCCAAATTTAAATACTGAAGAATTTTGACTTAAGTAGCTATGACACAAAGCAAAGAAACCCAGGTTATTATTCAAATGTGTTTGTTGTATTTCTCTTGTGTTATTTTCTAGACTTCTGATCTGAACTGTGGTAAGGACCGCTGGTTATTACATCGGTACTATCACTTTTCCTCCAGGGACACGAAGTTACAAAATGTTTTATTGGTTTTAAAGAGAAAACGTTTATGAAGCTTCCACTGCCAGTGACATAAAAATATGGGTTATCCCACAAACATCGATCAAACTATCCCACCTTTCCTTCACTCTCTCTCCCGTCAGCTATTCGGCTTCTTTTATACACACACACCATCCACATGTAAATGTTGTCGCTTCAGACGTCTGCCCCACGTGGCCCTACAGTACATAGCGACCCTTGCTCTCTAAATACATGCAGCATACTGTAGGCATTCTCTATCTTTTCCCAATATCTTAAAATGAAGATAGAAGTGTTCTCTTTGATGTTCCAAATTGTTGGTGAAGGTGTCTATGATTTTTTTTAAACATTATTATAGCAGCAAACAACTATTTTCATATTGTGTTGCAAATGGTAGCTCTGTGATGGGCCTGGGTTCGAATCTGGCCTGAGGTCATTTCCTTCCCTGATATCTATCTCCCATTCGCTTCCTCTCTCTCTATACTGTCCTGTCTATAAAGGAACAAAAAGAACCAAAACATTTAAATGTGATTAATTGCGATTAATCACAGCAAATGTATGTTTATATCTATATCTATATAAATATATACTGTATATATATATACACACACACAGTACTGCATATGGCTGTATATTTTATCACCACATTTTTACTCTCTTTTCTTCAATTTTGATGTATTTTTATTATTGTTCCTGTGTTTGTTTGTCTTTCCTCTTTACTCTCCAATCCTCTGGTCTAGCCATCAGCATTCCCATCCTTGCATCTCCCTCCATGCCTTCTGTTCTATCATCTACCTCTCTGCCCCTGCCTTCCATTAGGCTGCCTGCTGCCCCCAGAGTGGAAAGTTGTTGTGCTGGAGATGCAAAAAGTGTGTCTCCGCGTGGCACACATCGTTAAAAAGACAGATTGCGGGCTATAGTGACTGCAAGACATACTCTCTATTAATTCCTCTGGTGGTGGGAATTCACTTTGGTCTGCCAGGTGGTCTGCCAAGGCCATAAGCAGAACTCGAGACAATGCAGGTTGCTGGTGTCCGGGACAAGGATAAAACGGGTGGAAAAGACGAGGTCCACATTGTAAAAATATCAATCAGGTATTGGTCATAGAGTACATATACAGTCCTAGTTATACTCAGTATTGTAGTACAGTATGTAAACTTAGAATGCAAACTACTATATGTTCACATTCATATTGGTCTGAATTTATATTTTGAGCATTAAAGTTCATCTAATAACCTACAAGGCTATAACAGCACCCTCGTATGCGTACGAGGGTGCTGTAGGGTAATTCCTAAGCTGAGGATAGTGGGTGCAAGGGGATATAACCATCCATAAAATACATGTACTGATAACTAATAACTGCTACTGGAATAAACACCTGGCACTTCTTCCATCAGATTGTATACACATGGCGCTGACATTCTGACATAACAACAAAAAGGATAAGGGCCTTTTTTTATTTTATTTTACATCTTATGCATCTTTTTAACTTTTTCTTATGTTTACTATTACTTTATTACTATTATTGTATTACTTTATGTGAAGCATGTTTGTGCATGTATTCCCTCTCTGTGAAGCACTTTAAGCTGCAATTCTGTGTGAAATGTGCTATACGAATAAAGATTAGTTGTGAGGATCCTGCACTGCTGAAGGGTTAGTGGTGGCTAGGGGGCGTGTCTTTTCCTGCTGACACAGGCATGCCAAGGCGGAGACTTGTGCCACTGCCCT
>JAOEGT010043365.1:0-21782 GCA_025447795.1 Speoplatyrhinus poulsoni | reverse complement strand
TTTGGGGTCCCCTGCTGGAGCTGCTGCCCCCGCGACCCGACTCTGGATAAGCGGATGAAGATGGATGGATGGATGGGTAATAAACACTTTGGACTCAGACTGTAGATTAGTACATATATTAATAAAATAATAACATATATAAGCACGTATAAGTATACTTATTTGTTGGGGTTACGACCCTGAATGCTAGTGTTGGGATGATTATTTAACATATACACATATAATCGTATTAATCAAGCAAACTAATTGTGACTCTTGAAGAATTCAGAACACTTATTGATTTATATGTGCAAATATAACTCCACACACATTAAAACATTTCTGACATTCATAATAAAACCCATAATTATTTTGATGTTGACTCACAATGCCCTAATACTTGACAAATATACTCATCAGATGTTGGATTGTAGTCCTATAGTGTAAAGGGGTTGTAGATGCATCATTCCAATAAAGTATTGATCTAGATATATAACATTGTGTCAGGTGAAAATGAAAAAAAAAAAAGTATTTATGCTGTTTTTGAGCTTCATTTACTTAAGAGCAGTGTCACCCATATGGAATATTTAACATGAATTGAAATCTCACAAGTGTTTCCTACAGTTTAATACCAAATGTACATATGTGAGTCTTACAGGTTTCATTTAACACCAATTAATGTATGAGCATGCTTTTATGAGGAAAAAAAAACGTATCCAAGGAGCTAACGATGAAGAGGTTTTAATCTGTTCCCTTTCGCAGGAACTACGATCTACTACTTATTGTACATTATCATGTGATCATGGTAATAGATCTGATCCCTACTCAGGAAACTGAGGATGTGAAAACATCCACATTCCATGTTTTCCTGATTAACCTGCCTGTCCTGACCTTGTCTGCCTTTAATTCTTCTATACCTTCAACCTGAGACCTATGTTTGGTTTACCTGTCTGCCCTAATACTACCTACCGATATTCTGATTTTACCTCCTACTGTCACGCTGACGTCCCGCGGCGTGGCCGCGCCCTCCGGTCTGGCGCGCTCTTGCGCGCCGTCCCCGGAGTACTGATAGCCGGTCTGCGACAGGTGGCAATCAGGGCCTCCCACACCTGTGTCTTGTTCATTGATTGTTCCCCTGTTATATATACCGTGTCTTTGTGTTTGCCCCTTGCGGGTTATTGTTTGTTTTCCAAGCTAAGGCTAAATGTTTTTCATCTGTATTCTGTCTTTATTTTACTCTTTGTAATTACAACGTTTATTTCTACCAACACTCTAGTCAAGCTTTGTCACACCTACTTTCGGTATTAAATACTACCTATACTGCTATACTACCTATACTGCTATTTAAACAATGTGGGCCCATTGGTCTTTGATTTGAAATGGTCAGGCGCATTACTGGTGCATTGCTCTCTTGAAAGCAGAAAGTGATTGACAAAAAGAAAAATGTGTATGTATTGTGGCCTCCCGTGTGGCGAGGAATGAAACCCAGAGGCGAGAGGTATGCTTAATGTGTTTTATTTCAGTCACTATTTCCGTAATTGGGCGGAATAGTCGACCTTCCAAGGTCACTGTGAGACACACAGATACAGAGACAGTTAGGCAAGGGAAATCCACAAGGTAAGTACACACAGCCAGTCCTAAAGTCTGAATACCGATGATCAGTTCTATCTCGCCATATCTCTCATCGCACACTGAGTATCGCCTGTAGATAGGCGAGAGTAGCCTTCCTACCTCCCCGCTTGCTCTCTCCCGATCGTCTCTTCCTGGGTCCTTTTGTTCCCAGTCCGGGTTGCTGGTTGATTGACTAATATGCCACACCTGGGGTTTCTCCACTGATTGAGACACCTGGCGGGAACATAGCGTCCTTCCCACACCAGGCCTTGCTGGGGGCGTATTCCCTTAGGTCGGGAGTCATCCGGGCACCACAGTATGCATAAACCTGGTCTTAAGTAACTAGAACAGTATGTCTGTTACTTGTGCATTGTCAAAATAGCCTATGCGCTTACGTAGATCGGTGCAGAACTTAAGGTAAACTCTGCTTGTCATGCACACAAAATCAAAATCAAAGTGTTACAATATGAGAGATTATTTCAGTGTAGGCCTACAGTACATACAATACATTAATATACTGTATTTCAGGGCACTTTGGTGGAATGGTCTGCTCGCACATTTTAACATTGCCAACGTTAGCAAGAATTACTGACCATGCCTTTAATTACTTGGCAATTCCGCCAGTACAACAGCAATCTGCCAAGGTGCAAGTGTACCTGGCTTTTAAAGGGAATGGGAGATGACACTGGTTTATTGTATGTTATGCCCAGAACACACCCATAAATATTGAAGAGAGTAAGTAGAACCATTTTGAACCATGTGCCTGAGGCTGCAACAGTTTTTTGCCATTAATCTATCAAATGTGGATTTTGACGTTGTAAATGCACTAATGCCATGCACGTTAGATCATCCTAGATCATTACAATAAGGCTCTTCATGTTAATGGGGGTGGTAATCTCTTCTTCTGCATGTTTTGGACACTAAACCATAAATTCAAATTTTTTTTATCGGTCTAAACAGCAAAGGCCTGTTGAAAAATAATTTGAAATGAAATGAAGAAATGGCTGATACATTGTTAGACTAGAAGAATGGAAGAATGGAATAACCCCATTGTTTTCTGGCCCTAAAGTAAGGACAAATGAGAGAAGGGACCATAACATTACCATAATCCTGTGTTCTCATTATCCCGTCAACAGTGTATCAAACATGTACAAATAGTCTTCAGACTTTATATAGTTAAATGTTTTTGAATGCAGTACAGTATTCAGCAGAGATGTGCACTTCCACCTGTGCGAACATCTGTCCTCAATGATGACAATTACGAAAGAGACAAACAATGGAATACGTTACACCCACACATACCAACACCATGCAGTGCTATTCCTGGTTGGCATTTGCATTGGTGAGGATTCTCTGATGTAAGAGGTACTTTGTTCTGTGTGTGTTTTTTTGTGAAATAGAGAGAGTTTTAAAAAGAGAGAGAATGTTTATAGATGTATCTGAATGCCGTATTTCAGGTCCTCCTCTTCTTTCTTTAATGCAACCGGCTGGTATTCCCTCTTTCCCTTCATGTGGTTGGAATGACGCTTCCAAGAAACCCTGACGGCGCGAGTCCTGGGTTGCTGCCTGACCACTGGTGAGGCCACAGGAAAACCTGGCAGAAAGAATGCTTCTTGTCTGTGAATGGAAGAAACATTCTCCCCGACCCTACTGTACTTCACAAACAGGGTTTGGTGTTGATTATCAGCGTCCATTTCCTCTTGTGTTGATTCCATCTCTCCTTCATTAAAATGAAAGCCCTCGCCCTTTCTAATGGAAGGAATAAAGTATATCCATCCATCCTTGCACCTATCAATTTCTTTCTCCTGAAGGATTGAACTTTTTCCTCTGTTCCATTTCCCGTCAGTCAAACCTCGAGTCGTCTGTGGTAAATATAGTTTGCAGTGCCGTTTTACTGGCAGTAGATCCATCACTGGATTTAGCAGGGTCTCCTTGTTGAATGTGACATTTTGAAAGGTGATCAACTTAAAATAATTTAAAAGGGGAAAAAAATATCTGACTTTTCAGCTCTGTCTGACCATATGGTTCTATATTAAGTCTTGTTTGTGCATGTGTGTGTATATATCCATTGATATGTCTGCACAGTAATAAACAGCATATTCAGCCATGACCAAAAGTTTCACTCATGAGGAAAACAAACATGCATTATTGAGTGAATGAAAGAGAGAAATCTTATTATAGTGAGCATATAAATTACACATTTATACAGAGGATGCAGCATTGCTAAAAGCTGAGCTAATCACTCAAACTATTGAATTATATAGCAGCACTGTCTTCAGAATTTATACCCGTAAAGGATTTCTGTTAGTGTGTAAAGCCTATGACAACACAAATGTACATACAGCTGGTACTGTAGTTTTCAAGCATTCGGCTTTCAATAATATTATTAACATATCAACATAGTTAAATATGTATAATATCTTGGAACTTACTGTAATCAACTGATAATGAGACATTCTTTCTATTGAAATAAATATTGCTTTACATGTGATACATATTCATATGGTGCTATATTTTTCTCTTTTCCAAGTCACAATATTTCCCATTAGTAAACACCATAGCTTAAAAGTGTTGAAATTGCTTTCCAGAACCTTAATAGCTGCGTGAGTCATTAAGGTCAAACAACTGTATTGGAAACCACTGTACATTTGCATTGGAAATCGTAATCCTGTGATGAAATCTTTATTCCATAAAACCAGTCTGTGCGACTGACCGGTGGAAAAAGAGATATTCTGTCATGTGCCTATAATTACTTATAATATTACTAACTTTTGTATCTTAATCAGTATGTTTTTGAATAGTACAGTAACCATACCAGGCACCATTCAGTTTTGAGACTCTCATATCGCTATAGACTATGCTATCCATATAGGTTTCTTCTTAATAGACACTAATACCCATCAGCCACACCTAGGCAGGGATTCTTTTTAACAGCAATATGTATAAGGCCAGTGCTGGGAAAGCCCAGTAGCTAGTATGCCAATGGCGTCCTGGGGAGAGGGCAGGAAAACAAGCTGCTGTCTGGAAGCAGCATGCCTGTTTGTCATCTTTTCCAAGGTAACCAGAGACTGCAGGAGACTAGCCTTGTGGAAACTGTGTGTGGAGATAATGATGGAAAAAGACAACAAAGCAAAAATGTGTAAGACTCTAGTGGAAACCCCACTGTCAAGTCAAGCTTATGTCATTCTGGAATAAGTATTTCAAATGTAAACGAGTGGGTGACGAAGAAACAGAGAAGCAGAAAGAAGAAAGCCCAAATGAAAAGCTCTGAATAAGAATTTGGTTCTTGCTGTAACACAATAGCTTGAGTCACATATCACGCGGAATACTATTTCACAGGCCTCTTCATTTAGTGTACAGTGTGACACTTTCAGGGTCAAACCATGGGTCAAACACTATTACAATATATCATATATTTCAATTTAGCAAAACATCTGCAACCAAAATGTTTAAATAAACAATGACAGGATTTCCACAACACTACATTATTTTCTGCCTTATAGTATAAAGAAAGTATGTTTTTACAAAGAATTTATGATGCCCTATTTTTTTTATGCTAGCTGCTAGCTTCCATGTTTTTGCTATGAGAGAAAGCATTGGGGAATAGTGGGGATTTCCAAAGATTTAAACATGGACAATTTCCAAAATTAAAGGCTTGTGGCCAAAGTCTATTTCCCATTTCTCTATGTCATGTGGTTTATTTTGATCCTTTTTTCATTAAAGTCTAAGTGAGGTCTCCAATGGTGAGGCCTTGTATGTACAGTAGTCGTGCAGTGAAGCCATCTTTACTTTGGCCCATAGCCAGTGTACAGTAGACTGTGGCCAGTAAGTAGCAACTTCTCCACGTGCTCTTTTTGGACAGCAAACATCAGGCACAAGCACACATTCATAATGTTCTCCATGAGACAAATTAGACCAACGGGGGGACAAGGACACTTGTTTCTGGCTATCATCAAAATACTTTACATTTGAAAATAGATACAATTTGTTTGAGATGCATAGTTTCCTGGCATTACACTGTTTTAGCAAACAGTGTAATGTTCCATGTGAACATTGTTTGTATATTTGTATAGGCCTCTGCTTTATTGAAGTGATTTCTACAATATTTATACTGCATGTATCTGTTTCCATATACTTTACAGTATTTATCTGATGCCATTATCCAAAGTGACTTACTGTATAATTAGTACAATTGTCAGTATAGTTGAATATTTAGTCATAAAAAGCATACTCTGTTATAATAATGACACAAGCATGTCATCAGAGCTAAAACATATTACTGTACCATCGTAATATTTTACAATTGTGTACTACACCTTTAATATAATGATTCAATCCTCAAAATAATTGTTAACAGCATACACACCAGAAAGGTGCTTAATCCTATATAAGAGCTGATCTAACAGATCAGGACACTTTTTTTTTAGATTAGTTGTATATGTACAAAAAAAAACTCTTGCTGTGTATTATGCCAGCAGTATGAACTAATCAAATACTTTTAATCACATTGAGCCATAGGGAAATACTTACAGTCCCACTGCTATAAGCAATTTGAAGAGCTATTGCTGGTGCCTATGATGCATTCTTCAAATGTGCACATCTTTAGCATCGATACATCTGATCTGTCCATTTTTCCCCCCTAGCACAAATACAATTTGAATTGCCCACAGACGTAACCAGAGATAGTTTTGCACCTGTCCATTGCATTCCTGATGCCGAAAGCTATCTAAGATTAATTTTGGAATATTATTACCTTCCTTCTTGAAGTGTTAATCCAAATGGCTAAATTGCTCCATAAGCCTTGAATCCAGACTCTATAAAACATATGCAGTTATATTAGGTTGAGGTTCAGGTTGTTATAATGTAACTCTGTGAGTGATCTTAGTTCATAACCAATATCTAAACCATAAAAAAATTGCTGGATTGTCTACTGAAAATGTTCCGTCAATCAACAGTGCATCCAAAATGTTGCACAATCTTGCACTTAATCTTCACTGCATGTGTCGCGTTAGATATACCAGCCCCGCTTAAGGTTTCCCGTAAATCATTTTCAAAAACCTCACAAGAGTAAACATGGCGACCACATCAGCTGCTGTGGTACTCCAGCGATCTTGCTGGTGTTATTCCTTCCCCCAAGGTCATATATGACTCACAGCTTTGACTGGCAACACATCCAAGGCCGGGAGAAGGTCTACCATATTGTAAGCCCTCAACCTTCTCAACCATGCCAACTTCATCTCTTTCTCTCTCTCTTTCTCTCTGCTGTAATACTCTACAAACTTGCTCATGAAACTCCTCAAACTCATTTGAACCATCTGAAATTCTTGTTCTTACACTCATTCTTGTTCTCATGTCCCACAATCTATGTTATTCATTCAGTCTCTCTCAATGTTCTCCTTGCCTTTTTTCTCTATCACGATACACGGCTGCCCAAATATCCGTGCCATAAATCGATCAATACAATTTCCTGTTGAGGCTTTTGCACCAGTGAGTGAAATTGCATCTGAGAATCCTGGGCAACGAGAGATAAAAAAAACAGTGAAACTTAAACTTTGAGGTGGACCACAGGGGGGTGCAGAGCAGAATATGAGAAGGTCAGTGATTCCAGCATGGTTTTTCTGAAATCTTCTTTGTACCAAAAGGACATTTTACCCATTGACCTACACGGATAGAGTGCTGATTTATAGTTATAGATGGGTTCAATTGAACCCACATAGTAACAGAAATGTTATGTTGTGTATTTGGTCACTTTGTTGATGTATTTATCCAAAGATTTTAGTACAATTGAATTCTAAGTATTACAAGGAGAGGATATGGGTTAGGCATCTTGCTCAACGGTGCTTAGAGGTATGAGGTCAATTCTGGGGCTCATACCTATGATCTTTCAGCTGGAACTCGTGATACAAATGATTGTTTCTTTGTTGTCATTATCTTTGCATGCTGAAACTTGACATTCTCAAGTCAAATTCATTCACTTCAACTGCATTTCAGTTAATTTCATTTAAAATAAAACATAAAATGTTTTGAAAACAGCTCTGGTCAGACCACTTTTTTAAGTGTTATAGTTTTGTTTAGGAAAATTAAATGTAAACATTCTAATGAAATAATCACTTCACTTGATTTTTCCCTCTGTCTCTGCTATCCAGCAGTCCTGTGTTGCCCAAATGATGCCAACATGATCTTGTTCTCTCCCTCGTGTTTAAACTGTACCGTTTCTCTTAATAATCTCCCACTTGCTTCATAGCTTGTCACACCTTTTATTTCTACGTCAAACATAACCACAGTTGGAAGCTCAGGACCACAAGCCAGTTATTGGTTTGGTTCCTTTTTCTTTCATTAATTTATGACATCTGTTATGGAAATGATCAGATCTGTATGGATTGATTTACACATGCACACACACAGGACAGGTACAGTGTGCGTGTGTGTGTGTGTGTGTGTGTGTGTGTGTGTCTGTGTGTGTGTGAGGGATGGGGTGTGGTCACATAGCCTATACATGCACAAAGGTAACCATGGGGGCTCAACAAAAATATTGTAGCCAGGGATCTCCTGTTTACCAGTTATATGCAAACAAGACAGAAGCTTGACATGATCTGGGTTATCCTGCATAGAATCTACAGCATACTGTACATATCTTTGTTTATATGCCTAGTAGCCTGATAAAGCCATTTATCACAACTAGAACTCAATTAAATTAAGTACATTATTTGTATACATACACTGTACTGTATCAGAGATGACATCATGCCAGTATATAATGTTAGCCTTTAGCAATGTTGTCTTTTTTTCACAAGGTTAAATTGGAGGTTGTTCGAACCACCACACAACCGTACAGTATTTAAGCCCTGCAGACCAAAGCCGGCCACAATTTGTGGAAATAAGTCTGTGCACTGCCAGAGCAACTTAGGCTGAAATGTGATTTGTGTGTGTGTGTGGGCTGAGGATCTGTGTCTGCGCAATACTGTGTACTGTATGTGCATGTGTGTGTGTGTGCATTTGCATATAGAGACTAACAATTCTCAAACCATTGTGAAGGCTTTTTCAAATATGTTTCAGTTATTTCTTTAAATTGATAGACACTTTTCACATTTCCGTGTTTGTCGCACCAGAAGTTGTCATAGATGGGTAAGCAGTAGCAGCAGCAACAGGTACACTACGGGTACAACAACACAGTTGTAGTATTACTGAGTGGTCTGTTTACTAAAAATTAACACCCCTACCTTGCTTTCCACCTATTTTCAAACAATCGTGACCTCAGAAGGTTATGGGTCGTCAAGATTAGACGTGATATGGGTCCTACCGGTACGTTTTTAAATTATAACAGGCAGCACCATTGTTTGTGAACATTTTCAGGCTTCCAACCATCACTGGCAAATTAAACTTGCAAGCAAAAAAACTGCAACGGCAGTCTGTTAAGATAATTTTGTCACATAAATTATTAAAAAAGTAATTTTGGATTATGCACTGCACAGAATCTCAAGTTTTACGAGGCTCCTCTCTTTTCCTTGTTTATTTACAGTGCGGTACTGTGCTAGCAGCTTAGCACTTATTAGCTCTCACTACCGTACAGTACCTGCTGGCCACGTACTACCGTACGTTTAACACTTAATAACATGAACGTTATTGTAATTGGCACTCAATAGGCATACAGAACAATACAACAAACAATTATAGTCCATCAATCCATCCACTCATCGTCACCTGCTTATCCGGATTTGGGTCGCAGGGGCAGCAGCTCCAGCAGGGGACCCTATTCCACATTAACCAGCTCTGACTGGGGGATCCGGAGGCGTTGCAAGGCCAGTGTGGAGATATAATCTCTCCACCTAGTCCTGGGTCTTCCTCAAGGCCTCCTCCCAGCTGGACGTGCCTGGAACACCTCCCTAGGAAGGCGCCCAGGGGGCATCCTTACCAGATGCCCATACCACCTTAACTGGCTCCTTTCCACGCAAAGGAGCAGTGGCAATGTTTTCGTGAAATATCCTATTTTCTTGTCTTAAAAATCCAGCTTTACCTTCAGTCAACGAAAACTGGTAAACTATAATAGTATTATCTGGGGTGGTATACTGCAAAACACTTCTTAAATATGTAGAAAAAATAAATGAATCGCCAGACTTCAAGAAATTCCATTTTGCCTGCTGTTGTTAACCCGCCTATGGTCATTTCCGGTGCGACTTATTCTGCATGTGAAAAGGGTCTATTCAATTAATTAGCAAATTCTTTAATACAAAGTAACACTGTACAGTTTACAATTATTAAGCGGTTTGGAATCTTTCTCAAGAATGCTTACAGGTAAACCTGGTAAGTTGAGAATCGAACCTACTGTAGCTAATAGTCGGTCAACCTATAACCACTATAGCCTATCCTGCCTTCTTTTACCTTTTGAGTTCAATTAGGTAACACAACTATAGATTAGTTGTCAAACCCAATCAGAAACCATTTAGTGAGGCCTTCTTTGAAATCCACTGTGTTGGACAGCATGGATTGGGCCACACTGTACAGTGGCAGGTCTTTCATGTGGTTGTTGCACCCATGTTTCCTGGCCTACAACCCTGGCCACTGCTCTGGTCCACACGTCACAAAGGGAAGGTGTGTGTTGGCACGCATGTCTTAATACGCATGTGCGTATCACAGTGTACTTTCTGCTTCCATACCGCTATTGTTGAGGTTTATTCTAACCTAACCTCAGTGTGTGTGTGTGTGTGTGTGTGTGTGTGTGTGTGTGTGTGTGTATGTGGGGGGGGCGCATTTATGTGTGTGTGTTTTTGGGTTTGTTTGTGTTTTGTGTTTTCAGCGTGTGGTGAACCGTGACCTCACTATGAAGATTTCCCTCACATGCCTTACAGACCATAGCAGTAGGCCTGGGCAGTTTGTGTTGTACTGTACGTCAGCTGGCTCTGACAAGAGGTCAGATATGATCCGTATGGTGAACACTGGAAAGTCATAGTGACATTTTTGTGTTGTCTGCGTCAGTGGTGTTAAATACACATTGATGATTTAGAATTCAGTGTGGGAGTAAAAAGAAAAAGAAAAGCGGTTTGGTTGTAGGTATGTTGTAGGTCAGTAGAGTACTTACGTACAAAGATACCTTTTCACCTCCGGTATTTGAAGACATCTTTTAAAGATATTTAAAGTTATGTGTGGGAACACTACCTTAAAAATATATGTAACTTATCTTTGATGCTGTAGCTGTATCGTCTATATCTTTTGTGTTTGTGCTGACATTTGGCATGAGCTAATCACTATTTTCACAGTGTGATGGATCTTTCCAAACGCTATTGACATCCATTGTTTGATTGGAAATGCAACACTACTGAAGCTTCTTGATAAAAGATTTATGATGTTATCTCAAGATCGCGACCTGAGTAGACAATGTTCAGGGCATCCTTAGCTGAAGCTCCGAGTTTTGCCTGCCGTACGCTTTTCATGGAATGGTGAGGTGGAATGAATGTGCATTTTATAAGGCCTTGAGAACGCTGTGTAAAAAGGGCTTCTGGCCGAAGAAATCCCCACCGTTCTTATACTACATCAATAATCCCGACACAGCTCAACAGTTAGCCGTGGTTCAGCAAGCAACATAGCCTACCTTGGGTGTCACATCAGCACCCTATAGACCAATTTTTTGCCAAAGGCAAGCTGACTTCACCATATGTGCACGCAGCGCAGAAACAGATATGTTAACACCATAAATAAAATAAATGCATGATCTCTTTTTCAATTATCCTTATGACTCAACATTATTTCACCTGCTATGTGTCCTGACCTAGATGATAATTTATCCTACACTGGTATAACATTTCTTCAGAGCGGGAATACAACCAATAAAATGCAATTTTTGCCATGTTGTTCAGTTTTCGGCAGACGTACACATTATGGCACGTCAAAAATCAAAACAGTAAATATTTCAACATGTCAGATAATTATTGTAGCACGCTATTTCAACCAGCATCTTTTATTTGCATTTTGCCAATATGGTTGCAAGCAACGTGACCTTTGGTGGTTAAGCTCTTGTATAGCTTGACAAATCATTGGACTCAATCAAAATGGTGTGCAAATGCATCTGCTTCATCACTGTTTGTAAACAACAAACGTGTCTATAGCAGAAGAGGGGGCGAGGTGAGCAGTGGCTCATTTGCATTAAAGCAAAAGTCACCAAAACAAAGTGATTAAGATTGCACAATATATTGTATACAGGCTTTTGTATTTTCACATAGGCATGTCACATATAATGTATTAAGACTTTAAGGAACTATCTGCATAATGTATCTCTATTAAGCGGTATGCCCACAGTTGTGTAATAAGCAATGCCCTAGAGAAAATGTGGCAAAATGTGAAAACCGAATCTCAAGATATCGCTTCATATGATCAATTTCAGATTTCTCATTGCATGGTAACTAATTATTACTACTACATTCTTAGACCATTTACATCACACATATCTTACTATTTGGACTGATTATTAAAATAAACACTATAGTAATAGTATGTCACACAGGACTCAGAAACATATTTTATATTTATAGATTTCTACAAATTCATGCAGACATACAATAGGCCTGCATGTATTAAAACATGCATATGTTTTAATATAACTTTTCGTAGCTTGATAGACTGAGTTATCTATGGCTAGTAATATGAAAACATATACTGACTTAAATAAATCATATAAAGCATTTAGTATACTGTAAGGCTAAAATGATACATTAGGCTTTCCATATAGGTGTCTGTGGAACTTGTTTTAGAATTTGATTAGAAGAAAATTATTGATTAATGAAATTATTTTTATAGGCTACATTGTATCCCCTTATGTTGTAGATGGGGATTATACTGTAGATTAGTCATGCAGTAGTATGTGTAGTATTTAACTAGCCCATTATTTTCAAAACAGCATCGTCTCTGATGAACAGCATCACTCTTTAAAGCTTACAAATAACCTACGTAATACTGTACATAAATATAGTCAAACACCTTAGCATAATGTAAAAACAATTTCATGTAATAATGTAGGCTAAGTATAGTGTGCAAGTATAGTGAGAGATTGTGCGTTTCATCAGTGGGCGGGAGAGACTTCGCAAATAACTCCAGGGAGAAAGTAAGGTGGGTGGGCACTCTTTCTCTGTCTTGCTCGCTCAGTATAAATGTACTTCTGACTTTGACTTCTGATGGAGAAGACCAATCATAGGCTACTACAGATCTCTGGACGGAGGAGATGAGCTTAAGGATAGCGAAGTACAACCCGGCCATGAAACTGATCGTGGTAAGAAAGAGGCTGATCGGCTGAGATGTAATTTTACAGTAGGCTAAATTCGAGAATTGCGACGCTTTATTTATTTACGCATGAATTGTAACTTCATATCTGACAAAAAATATACGACTCTGGCCAGACAGCTGAGTGAGCATGGTCTAAATATTGTGTATCGGCTGCACTACAAAGTTTTAAGGAATATATACAGTAACGTGTTTTTAGTCGGTTAGATACCTTCTGACTATTTGACTGAAATGACTATGTGACCTTATCTTATGCAAATACATTTTGTGTGGAAATACTAACAGCACTTTATGTTAAAACTGTTTCCTAGTTATATGTATATATATATCAATAGGCTGTTGTTCAAGGATCTGGATCATTTAATGTGCTACTGTAGGCATGCCACACAATTCACGTTAATATTATTGTATCTATAATTGCATGTTCTAAAGCAACCGTTGACATTTAAAAGAAGGTGGCTTTATGCTTTATGAAAATAAGTGTAGCCTATACTACAAATCTTCAAATGACAGAACACATTTGTTTCCTTTGGTGTGTTTTGCATGACATGCTTTGCATACAGTATATTAGAGATGGATCTCTGCCTGCATACAGTATATGTTAGAGATGGATATTTGCCAAACTATCCTTTGTAGTTGTGTGTGTGCATGTATGTGTGTGTAGAGTGAGAAGGTCAGTTTGTCTATCAAACTAAACACAGGTGGCATTTGTCTTGCAATTGACAGCCCATGCACATAAATGTATCAGTTTGTCAATTATATGGAGAAATTACTTAAGTGGCAATATTTTGTGCCAATTACATCAGTCAGGTTAAGAATCCAGCCTGGATCACGATACAGTCAGTCATTTAGGCATTTTGTAATTTTTTTTGACATGCAACATGCAAGATCTCGATATGTTGTCTGTTCATACACAGACAACATATCTTACTGTAACAACTTAAAACACAAGCTGAGAGAGTAGCTGATAGACCAACACATGTCTGCAAGAGTTCTTTATATTTACTCTATCAACAGTATAATCCTGCCCCCCTCTCTCTCTCTCTCTCTCTCTCTCTCTCTCTCTCTCTCCCCCTATTTCTGTTTCTTTCTCTGTCTGCCTCTCCTGTTGTGGCAGTTGGCACTAGCTTCAATGACTTCCCTAAACCAGCCTGTAGGTTCACACACATCACTGGCACAGGAGAGAGAGAGAGAGAGAGAGAGAGTGAGAGATACATAGAGAGATAGAGTGATAGATAGAGTGATTGATAGAGAGAGAGATAGGGAGATAGAGTGATATATATATATATAGAGATAGAGATATATATATATATATATATATATATATATATATATATATAGAGAGAGAGAGAGAGATAGGAAAAGGACACCAAATGAGAATGGCAGTGCAAGTGGCAAGTGGTCATGTGTGAACTACATGTATAGATCAGAGCATGTGAGTGCAGGTACATACTATGTACGTGTTGGGCATCAAATGACAGGAGATGGAGACAGGTTTTATAATGGCATGAACAGACTGCAAGGGGTAGAGAGAGAAGAATGGGTGGGGGGGAATGCACATTTAGTGTTTTTCTGTTGACTAAACAAACAGTCTGGAAGAGGAGGGCAGCCTAGGAGACATAGACGTTAGTTCAAAAAGGAATGAGTAATTCTGCTTCCTCACACTGACTTCCTCTTTTGGATCAACAGTTGCACTGATAGCATGGTGTGTGTGTGTGTGTGTGTGCGCACGTGTGTGTGCGTGCGTGCGTGTTGTTGATGTGTAACGAGTGCGTGTTTACACGTGTGCTTTTAATGTATAATACTGCATGTGAGATACTTTTTAGTGGATATGTTTTTGTGTTGTTATTGAATCGGCATCGTCATTACTGCCTCTTATCTATGTAAATGAGTATGTAGATGTGCCGTTGATTGGATTTGATTTATTTGGCCTCTTGTACACTTTGTTCTTGCATGTCTCCTTGTTGCTGTGCAGTATTTGCAACACCTTCATCTGTAAAACAGTCAAGTGGTTTAAAGCAAAGGTACCCCATAAGCTGCCAGCCGGCCACCTTGACATAAAGTGAGGTTCCTGGATGACTAATGACTGAGAGAAAGATTGAGCTCATCACCACAGGGACATCACAGACACAAACACACATACACACGCATGCACGAGTAGCATGCACTGCACACACACACGCATGCACGCACGCACGCATGTACACACACACACACACACACATGGCACACACACATCCGTCCTCCCAGATCTGGTATCCCTTCCTCAGACCACCTGTATCATTCAGTTAACTTGAACCATGCGCCCATGGTGGCTGCAGGGTATATAGGCTGGTACACTTGTGGTCAGATGTCTGTGGCATGGCATGGCAACATTACACATAACCTCAGGCAAGCTTTCATCTTATTCAGCACCCCCACCCCTCCACTTTACCATTCCAAGTACTAGACGCTAAGACATACAGTATATACTCACTGAGTGATGTATTTACTTGTTACAAGTACTGTATACTTGCAAAATACAAGGCAAACCAAGTTAATAAATTATTTCGTTAAAGGCCCATATTATTTCAATTCCCAACTGTCATTTCGGACAGAATTTGGCAGAATACAGTATTTGGCGAAATATTCAACTTCAGTAGTTGTCTAAATTGATTGGCTATTTGACTTGGAGTGAGAGGATAGGTCAGGGACTAGTATTTGATATCACACCTGGGGCCAAATCTGACTGGCTTGTTTTACTAAATTATATTTTCAGGGAGGAGTTGTGGCTGTTTGACATGTTAGACAGATTACAAAATGAGCCCTTTGGGTCCCTCTAGATAACATAACTGACCACGCAACATTAATTGTACGATAGGGACCTTGAATAAATATTCACCCAATGTTGCATCAGATTTTGATATTGTGTATAGTCTTTTTAAATATTTAGTTTATAAGGTTGTTCACAATCTCATGTTGAGCTTTTAAATAGTGTGGATATTTCCACTGGAAAACATTACAATTTAAGTCTTATTTGCTGTTTATGAAGTTAATTCATTACGTCTAGGTTTTGGCTTAGCATTACAAATAGCTTTAAAGGTATTATATAGCTATAATAGCAATAAAATATTACTTTGTGTTGTACTGTATAGGGACCACAGTACTCTCTGTAGTCCAAATAGGGTTCTTTGTAATACCAACCTATCGTGTCATGCCTTCTTCCTTGCTGTCTTATAGTCTTTCCTTACACTGCTTATATGATCAATCGGGCTAACACTGTCGGCCTGCATACCTCTATGCTGGCTCTGGTCCATAGAGGATATGCCTCTCAGCCAGCCAGCTCCCCTCTGATAATGCTAACGCCTGTAATTATGTCTGTCAGTGGGACCTGGCTGCTATGTAATTTTGGTTTCCAGTGACCGTTTGCGATGTCGTCAGATGGCAGCTTCCAAAGAGATGGGGGGGGTGAAGAGTTCAATACCTCTCTCAGTGGATAACACATACAGGCAGATAAGGTTGCGAACATGTCTGTGACCACTGCCGCAGGTCGGTATCTTTAGAACAAACCGTAGGTGGAATATATAAGGTCGGGCAGTGCAGGTACTGTGTTGAGAGCGTTACTGTGAAATGACGGGACGCAAGCTGCTTCGCTGTCCGCTGGCCCATAATGGGTCCCCCATGGCATTTCACAATGATCTGGCTCACATTCAGTCCCATAATACCTCCAGCTTGTAGTCCCAACGTAAACGGGAGCCTGATCACTCCCACATGGAGTGCGACTCATTGCCTCAGAAACCCAAGCAAAACGGTGACATTCCGGTTAATGCATCGTAGCATGAACGCATGATAAACAATGGCAAGTGTAAACACACAGTACTGCAGACTTCAGAAGTGACCCACGGCCAATTCCTGGGCCTTCCTCTTTCGTCTCTAAATTGATTGGCTGCGGTCACTCGTCTTAATAGTGTGTACATAGCTGTCTTAATTTCAAGAGCGGGGATGTGATTATGGGTTCGAATCCCGCTGCGGCCACCCATGCTACAAACAAACCGAGCAGGCACGGGACAGCTCTATAAGTGACTCCGCATGAAAGTCTTCCACAGGCCGTACTGGGAGGATGATAGGTTATGCCGGGAAAACCACTGCACTCGCCAGCCTGTTTTCTTTTTTTTAACCAACCATTTTATCTATTTTTATTCTTATTTCTCAATGACGCTCATTGCAACATCAAATAGGAACTGCAGTACGTGAGGGACGTTACAATTTTAGCCTTTGACAGACTGCTGCCCTGACGGTGGAATGTATGCTTGACTACACGTAACACATTATACAGTGAGTACATTGGCACATGAAAGAAGATTTTCAATGCAGGAATGAAAACACACATGCACGCACGCACACACACAGAGCCTCTTCTTCTGTATCAATGCAGAAGGACTGTGTTGTGGTTCAATGTTTTGTAATATAAGGTGAGCAGGAAGAGCCCAACACACACACACACACACACACACACACACACATGCTGTTGATCAGTGGTGTGTGGCTGGTAAACTGTACAATGCCGTGGGTGAATGTTTGCTATTCTAGTGGTTGAGGGGGAAAGCCCAGATACCTCCAGCAGCCATTCTATTACATGAACAGCAGCCTGCAGGGCAAACCACAGTGTGCACGCACGCACACACACACACACACACACACACACACACACACACACACAAAAGAAAGATAAACAAACAAACACACATGCACATACTGTATGCTCACGATATGCACATGCATAGGCCTGCATATATTCATGTCTCTAAGCAATTTCACATCTGTGTGTGTGTGCGTGCACACGTGTGTGAACTGAATGGTCCGATCATTTCCCAAGATTCCTTAATTTCTTTAGCGTTATTTGCCGGTATCTTCTATTTCTTTAGAAACACAACTAACACGGCTTATGAGCTCAGAACTGATGCGTGGCTTGGCTTGACCTACACCTTTGCTAACACACAGGCAAGAAACCATGTGGGCACGTGTGTATAATATGCACGCACGCGCGCGCACACAAACAGACACACACACACACACAAAAAATTGTTTAAAATAGTAGCGCTCAACACACAAGTGTAGAAAACCCCATATGAACACACACACACACACACACACACACGCGCGAGTAAGGGTTATGTGCTTGTGCAGGCAGTGAGCATCTCGGCCAAGGGGAAAGTCCACAGAACCGGTTGGGACTTTGGGATGGAAGTACTCTGTTTTGTGACATCTGGTCTGCATGTGTCCACAGACAGCTGCATGGCTCCGTCATACACTCGCTTAAGTGACTTAACTATTCTTCTGTATTATTCTGTACTACTTTACTTTAAGTGGCTGTTCTTTAAGGCTATAGGCTGATTCTAGTGCTCATGTTAAAAAGTAAATGTCTGTTGACATGGCTCTTTAATTCTCTTTCGAATTGAAGATGATGGCCCATTAATACATTTGTCTTTAGCTGAAATGGTCAGATATAGGTTTGGTTCCTATATAAGGAAACATTAACTACTTTTTTACGTTTAGGAGGATAACAATACAACATAGCATGAGCAGAATTAGTTACTGAACATCCAAAACGCCATACTGTTTGCACATCATACACAAATCTCCTATTGTTCGTGTGCAAGGGCCCGTGTCAACGCCACACTGTCCCCTCTGTTCCATTAATACAGTACACACTCCCTTGATGATGTTGATTTAACTTAATGAAAAGGTTACAAAAAAGATCCTTCGTTTGATACTGGAACATGTCATTATATACTGTGTGTGCACCGTGACCTTTTCTCCCGCACGCAACTCCCATTGATGACAGGAGACATATGCAAATATTGGTAAATAATAATGAGCCCATGTGGCCTGGCAGGCAGCAAATGTTTGGTTCAACAGCCTGCATTTACACACTGATGTTTTGGTTTGAAACGCAGAGTGCACGCTGACCCCATCGTCTCCCCACCCCCGCCACACCATTGATCCTCCATGCTGTTGGCCGCGCTCCTCTCTACCCTTCCCCCGACAGTGGGATTCCGTTGGTGCAATAGAACCTAAATCAGCCCCCCCCCTCTCTCTCTCTCTCTCTCTCTCACAGCTCTTCACAGCTTCTTTTACCTGGGCCTTCCAGCAGCAGCAGGCCGAACCGTCTAAGTACCAGTACCGGAACCCCATGACCGCCGAGCTCCTGCTGTGCGACCAATGCCCGCCTGGCACGGCAGTGAAACAACACTGTACCCCGGACACGCCCACGGAGTGCCATCCCTGCCCCGAGAGGCACTACGCTGAGAGCTGGCACTGGGGAGACACGTGCCAGTATTGTACTTCCGTATGTATGCACGTTTGCATGGATCACTTCTGTCCTGGTGTGCTTGAATTCCTGCAACATCAGCTATAATGTAAAATTATCAAAGTAATTGTGGGGGGTGGG
Organism: Speoplatyrhinus poulsoni; assembly: GCA_025447795.1. Taxonomy (NCBI): domain Eukaryota; kingdom Metazoa; phylum Chordata; class Actinopteri; order Percopsiformes; family Amblyopsidae; genus Speoplatyrhinus; species Speoplatyrhinus poulsoni. Next base: position 2,494 of record JAOEGT010043365.1, on the reverse strand, counting down.
GGGGAGATAAGGTTAGGCAAGATATAATGGGGTAGTAAGACAAGCCAGTAAATGCTTGTTTCCTTGCTGTTTGTGTTTTATCCAGGTGTGTAAGGAGAGGCAGTTGGTCAAACAGCAATGTAACAGCACTCACGACCAGCTTTGTGAATGCGCTCCAGGTTTCCACCTAGTGGTGGAGTTCTGCATTAAACACGCTGTCTGTGCGCCTGGCTACGGAGTTAGAGAACTTGGTAAGATTTACATTTTCACAAAGCATGAAGTGATAATACAATTTCATCCTATAATATGGACCATTTATAACAAATAATGTGCATAATTTTATGAAGGATAAAATAGAGATTTAGAGCCAGATCACTAGCACTGAAAATATGAAAGGCATTTCTGTGTCAAATAATAAAGTAAAATAAAGTAAAATACAATGACACACGCATGCAAAGACAAGCTTGCAAAATGTGGTTTGTGGCTTCCTGTGCATTTCATAGTTGGATCAATAGAACCATGTTATGGCTTATTTTTATATGTCTGGGATTCCCTATCTCTTTTACTGTACTACTAAGTACTATGCGTGTGTGTGTGTGCGTGTGTGTGTGTGTGCGTGTGTGTGTGTGTGTGTGCATGTGTGTGTGTGTGCGTGTGTGTCGGTCTGTCTGTATTATAATAACTCGCTATCTATTACAGTTCCTTTCCTACCTGTGTTATTCCTTAATATGTGAGTTTGAAACTGCCTTGGCTGTGAAGCACCAACGTCTATTCCACCATGTAGACTAGAGGGTCACCAGTCAGCCACTAGCTGAAAACAAAGCAGAAAAAATGACACTGCAGACCTAGCATTACGGTTCACCTACAGTATACCTACCATGCCATAGCATAGAACCGACCCCAGAGGGCGCCAACTTTGTGTCAAGCTATTTTCTACTCCGATATTTTCATATCGTCACCTTCCTAAAATAATAGCCTACGTAATTTTTTGACCAAAATGTTTTCTTTTTGCCTAAATCATCTCCTCATAATGCTAGCCTCTGGTAAAATCGCCCACATCCTCAGTTGAACAGATCCTGCGATTCTACCCCTTTGTTCAGTTTTTTTCTGAAAAAATTACATAGGCCATTATTTTAGGAAGGTGATGATATGATAATCATATGAAAGTTGAATGCTCATGACTTCATTGCCAGGTCAGCAAACAGCAATCTAATCTTTGGTGAAAGAGGGCATGTTCGGTACATGATGGCTCCCTTTGTTTTGTATATTGTAGGCTAATGGCAGCATTCTGAATGAGCTGTGGCTTTATTTATGGAAATCTGTAAATAAAATGTTATTATGCTATATATATATATATACTAATCCCTGAATACCTGAATTTTGACATGAAGATTTGTGTTATTAATAAGACAGTATAACGTAATTGAACTGAAGAAATAACCAGCATTTCTGTCTTGCATAGACGGCCACTTAAAGTGGCCAGTAAATGTCAGTGTTATTATTGGCACCAAATACAATGAATTCATTTTTTCCCCCTGCATTATGTAAAGGAATTTCTGGCACATCTGTCAATTTATTTGGTGGATGTACTGGCAGAGTTACTGATAGGGATAAACACATTTGAATATAAATTTGAATAATCATGGTAGATTATTAACTGTGTTTGCATAATTTAGAGGTTAATGGAGGTTTTCTCATACTAGTTGCCAGTGAAGACAAAATAAGGACCAGAGGAGTCTGTGTAGAAGTTTTGTAAATTGTGTCAAATGTTATACTGAGATCCTGTGAAGCAGAGATAAATTGGCAGTATTATTTAATAAATCAAATTTTTTTAATTGTTATTGAATGCTTTATAAAGTTATGTTTGTTCTTGTTCATCAGTTGAGCAAATTATGAATCATCTACCGTAAGCATGGAGAACACACGTTTTGAAGGAGCATTCGTCACGTTATGTAATTCACTTCAGTCATTCAAAATCAAAATTGACGTTGATCCATGATCAGTGTTTTGTTTTCAAAGTCATGTGGAATATAGATTGGCACTTTCATTTGAATTAAATACATGTATTTTCTTCATAAGGGAGACATATAGGCCTACTGTATGCAACACTTACATCACCGGAACCTCGAACATATCTGATTCTCGGAAGAGCCTCGCTCAGTTATGCAAATTTTAGCTTTTGGGGAAAATTTTAAGCAAGAATGATATTTACATGCGAGTACACCCAACACTATTACACAGAGAAAAACTGCTGTTTCAAACTTTAAAAGGTTGAAATGTTCTCAAGAAAATATGAAAACACAGCAAAAGTCATGATGTTTCATCAATTTAATAGGGAACCGCGGTAGTAGCTGTCAGACACACCTGCCTCCTACACTTTTTCACTTACCCAAGACATTCTGAAAGGAGGATGTGATTATAACAAGTCACATACCACGAGATCAACTGTATGCATTTAGTCATACTGTACAATGTGTGGGTATTTCTTTGAACCTTTCAAATGAATATTATATCA
>JAOEGT010043355.1:0-21791 GCA_025447795.1 Speoplatyrhinus poulsoni | reverse complement strand
TCATTAATTTCCACTAGACATACTGTACTAATTATTAAACCAGACCACAGACTTGGATTACATTACATTACATTACATTACATTAGAGACAACTGTAGTCCACATAGGTTTGGGTAGGGCTGCCTTCAGTTTCTTTGCACACTTTTGATGGAACAAACTGCAAATCTACCTCAAACTAGACACTCGTCCCCCTTGCCCATTTCTGAAATATTATGGAGGATCAATATGAAGATGTTTGTGATTGTATCTGTTGAATCCTGTCTTTGACTTGAAATAATAATAATTATAATAATACATTTAACGTACACTGAACAAAATTATAAACGCAACACTTTTGTTTTTGCCCCCATTCATAATGAGCTGAACTCAAAGATATAATACTTTCTCTATGTACACAAAAGGCCTATTTCTCTCAAACATTGTTCACAAATCTGTCTAAATCTGTGTTAGTGAGCACTTAATAAATTATAATCCATCCACCTCACAGGTGTGGCACATCAAGATGCAGATCAGACAGCATGAGTATTGCACAGGTGTGCCTTAGGCTGGCCACAATAAAAGGCCACTCGAAAATGTGCAGTTTCACTGTATTGGGGGGTCCGGGCGGGTCCGAAAACCAGTCAGTATCTGGTGTGACCACCATTTTCCTCACGCAGTGCAACATATCTCCTTCGCATAGAGTTGATCAGGTTGTTGATTGTGGCCTGTGGAATGTTGGCCCACTCCTCTTGAATGGCTGTGCGAAGTTGCTGGATATTGTTATATCGATTGTCGGTTTAAAGCATCTTTTAAAAAAAAGGTTTGTATGTTGTGACAAATGTTTTTCTTTGGCCTAAACTGTACATTTGCACATAGATCTAGGTCTCAGTCAATCTTTCCATGTTAAAATCAAGTTTACAAAACAAACAGGGTGGTAAAAGGGTCTCTCATATATGAATACCCACAGAACAATATGTGCACTTCCTTCATATGCAAGTGTCCCTGTTTATGAGGAAAACATGATGTTAAAAAAAAAAATCAAAGGAAGTGAATGTGTCGTCCTTATTTAGTTAATAAGCAGTCTGAGTGACCTCAACTTGAACCTGCCATTGTTCATATCCAATAGTTTAATAAAAAATGTAATCCATTTTGGATTCATGTATTCCTATATTAAGAAGAATCTAGAAAGATGTATTTATGAACCTACAATATTTGTTTGCTTTCTTAAATGATTATGGTCTCATTCATTCATGTTAAATGCAACATTGAATGCATGTTGTAGTAGGTTATGCATGTTTATGTATACATGTCAAATTAAGTAGTATGTGGTAATGTGCAAACCACTGTACAGTATACATATACTACTCTGTGTGCATGTGAAACATATTAATTGATGGGCCATACTGGGAACATACTGGGAAAACGTTCAGACATGTAGCGTATATTCCTAAATAAAATAAATACAAATTGCACATATTTTGCTACTTATTTTTATCTGTTTTTAAGAGGACTGGTTATTGATTTCCAAGAGGCCACTCAGATATAAAACAGAGATACTACATCTTCCAAGCTGCTGTAAATTGAAGATGATGTTGGTGTATGTGCGTGTGCCAGGGAGGAAGTGATCCTGACTCCCAGTCTGAGGAGTAGAAGAGAGGCCTTCCAAAGGCCACACTGTCCCTTGTGATAGACCTTATCTGGGTTGGCAGCCACTTCCCCTCCCTGCCTCTACGCTCCGTGGTATTCTTCTGTCACAGCCACCCTAACCTTGGCTCTGGCTTGATCCACTTGCAAGTGTTAGTACTGTACACCAGCTTCTGCAGCTACAAAACTGAATGTAAACACAAGCCATAAATCGCTGTCTATAATCCTCCAGTGCTTGGGTGTGTTCTGAGGCAGACATTGGTATAAACGAGACTGAAGCCCTCCACACGGCAGGTTGAAGGTACTGCTACAGGAATGTCTATGTCACTCTCGGTTCTGTTGCTGCTTTCTGTACGGCTAAAGAGAGGAAGTTTTCATCTGCCTTGTGAAACACAGTCACGTGCATCATGCACTTTTGTGCTTGTGTGTGTGTCTGTCTTTTGTTGTGAAATGAGAAACAGTTCCTTGTACTGGTATATCCAATGTGTAATAACTACCAATACCCTGTGCACTTACCATTAAATTAACCATATTTTGAAGTAGCTCGTTATAACATTGCATTTTGCTTGCTTACCAAATCGTGTACATACCCAAATAAGGGCATAAGTAATCATAGAAACCTCCAATGAAATCATTGCACAAAGGCCTGTCTCTCCGTGTGAAAAAAGGGTGTGTTTCTGAGAGGCCTTCATCACACACGAGGCCGTGGTTAATGTCTGCAGCACTATGGAGGCAGACAGTTTTGTTATTAGTGTGCTGAGAAAAAAACTCTTCCCTTTACACCAGCGGCTTTCAAACTGTGGGTCGGGACCCACAGATGGGTCACTGAGTGGGAGTGAGTGGGTCGCGAAAATTGCAAGCAGCCATTGAATGAATGGAGAATATCAATGGTAATGGTTGCGGCAAAATAGCCTACTTGTACCTGATTGGATTACATCCTATTTAGCCATGCACACCATAGATTCTTGAGTGCTCTGCTCAAAAATAATTGGTGCACACAACCATGTATAGCATTAGCTAAAATTGAGAAGAAAAATTCAAAATATGTTACCGGAACTTGGTGTGTATCTAAATCGATCTCTCTAGGTGGGTCTTGGTACAATACAGTTTGGGAACCGCTGTTCTACACTATTCGTAATATTACAGTATGGGCAAAAACGTCTATGTGTTCTGGCATACACTGTCAAACAATGCTCAAAATAAAATAGCAGGTCTGGAATTACAAAATGAGACAGGAACAAGGATTATTTAGCTCTTTATTAATAAGAGTTTGTATGTAGGTAGAAGTAATGTTTTCTCTTTAATCACACATTTAGAGATGCATCACCCTTTCTGGCATTAACAATGTCACATACATTGCCCCAAAAACATTAGTGTCTTAAAATGTGCTGCTTTAAAGTGAAAGCATATACAGTAGGCTACATAAGAAAGATTAATTGTATGCTACAAAGTTTAACAGAAGCTGCATGAGATAAAAACCAATTCTGATCTTTATTTGAAATAAAAAATATGAATCAGTTCCTACGATTTTACAAGCTGGGTTATCTTGTATCACAGTCTCTATGAACATGTGACAAATACCACAGTTACCACACCTACATATAGCCTACTTCCTGCCCAAATGGGACATATCCTATATAACAGAAATTATGGGTGAATAATGAGTATATGTAATAATATTTCACGAAAATATGTGGTTAAATCCATAGCCTGAATGTATGCTGCTTAACTTTTTTTCCCCATCTTTTGTTTTACAAAAAAGCAAAGCAATTTTAAGTTCAGGTATGTCTTATAATTTCTAAAGCCAGTAGGATTTATAATAAATTGGTTTACATGGACTGACTCATTGTTTATAATAAAGCACAATTTTTTACCTAAATATTTAGACCCAAGAGTGTTTTGGCACTAATTGTATAGTATAATTCCTAATTGTTTATAATTATACTCAAAAACAAATTTGTCAAGACACAAGCAGTTTGCATCTTGATGAAAAGTTTGTGGTGTGCTTCTAGTAAACTGTCACACATTCTTAATGGTAAGATGTGAGAGCTTGACCTGGTTGTCTACAGCGAAGTTGTACATGCACCAAATGCAACACTTCAGCACAAAATTTGAAAGTTTAGCCACAAACTTATTTGTAAGTGTGCGGTGTGCTTGTGAGAATATCTGGCAATAATAACCAATGGTACATAAAAAAAACAAGTACAAGAGGCGAGAAAACCTAAATAACACCTGACACAAAGCATCACATGCTGACAACCAGCACAAGTGTTTTTCCTTCATAAACTCAAACAAACATCATAAATTACAGGTTATAGCTACTAGGCCATTTGTATGACAGTCAATGAAACCACAGATAAAGTTTAAAAGGATTGTATAACGATCCACTAAACATGTAGCATGCATCCTAAATTATGTTGGGAGCCGGCACCATCTAATGGCCCACATATGTAGTGCAGTTCTAATCAATCATTCCTGTACAATTGATAGGACAGATTTGATCAAAAAGTATGACGTCTACATATTTACTATAAAATCTTTATTGCAGAAATGTTATCAGATAAAACAAGAGACATGCACGTGTGTTTTGTGGGGGAAGAGCTAGAACTAATAAAAACAAAAGTCTGACCAAATAAAACTTCGTAATGGGTTATAAAACCCACTGCACATTCTGTATATACATAAAGGAAATTAATGTCAAAGTAAACAGTTAATTTGGTCTATAATTAAGTCCCAATATCACTGACTGGAACTGCCACTATAGAAGATTTGAACTGGGACTGCAAGAAAAACTCATGTCTTGACTGCTGTGTCTCTGGATTTGTAGATAACACCTCTGCTCTTCAGCTCCCTCACCACACCTAGAGGTTAGATCGGAGGGAAATTAGGTTAGAGTACAATTAAGGCTGTATGCCAAGAAGACGTATATGCATTATGGATTGTCCTTGTGTAGGACTCAAAGACGAGAGATGTGCTGACAAAGGAATAGGGATATTTAAGCAGCAGGTACCTGGGGGTAATCGTCCCGTCACAGTAACAGCGTACACACCTGGCTTAAAGTTACCTGTGTAGACACCATGGGTATGACATTGTAACACACCATTAGAAATGTATTATTATTAATTTTAGTTTGTTTAAAGTGGACAACATTGTATTTTATTTTGCAATGTAGCAACGTAAATGAAAATAGTTTGTTTTTAATTCACGATTAAAGCAAAAATACATTTGTTTTCTACTGTTAATACTATTTTGACCATGAGGAATATTTCATCATGGTCATTCTCTAGCCCTCCGTTCTGTGTGTTCACTGAAAAATAAGATGTGGTCCTACACATGCCTGGCTCTCTACATGGGAAAATTAACAGTGTTTGCATAACGCACCACACAACACCTGCCTTGGAAATGTGTATCTAATGTGAGGGGCTGAGCTGAGGAGTACTAATAGGCATATTTGCTTTGCAACGGGACGATATAAAAAAATGATATCACGATTATCCTGGCCAAAATAATTGCGATAGATGATATTATCACGATCATTTATTATTTTATTATTAAACTTTTAAAATGGCACTAAAACATACTGGAATCACAAATTTTATTAAGAAACAATTTTTATTATGACACATGTATTTTATATGTTTTGTTTTCAAACCAGTATTTCAACAAATTTGATTTATCTTTTTTATGTGGGGGACACAACGGGCAAGCCGAGCCTTCTTCAGCCATTGTGGTGATTGACTGGAAAGGTGCAGGCTAATACAATAAATTACTAAATACTGTAGAAGTGAGCTACAGTTTTTTTTACAAGTCAATGTGAAAACATTCATGCATATGTGAGGATATTCATGATTATCACGATAATGGATATTCACCACGATATGATCATAGTCAGTATTTTTATCGCGATAAGCGATAATATCGCATATCGTCCCATCCCTAGTATCAGTATAGTATGAAAATATGTTGGCTTAATAGGCTACAAATAATGTAAAATTGTCACCATTAGAATTGAGAATTTGGACTCATTCACACTGCTTTTTATTGTTAAAATTATGCATTATACAGGATTTCTTACCGATCCTCTGCCATTTAGCCACCCAACTGTCCTCAGGACTCATCATGCCTATGACTCTGTGAATATACAGTGTCTTAATACAAAATAGGTTGAATTCAAAATCCATAACCGGTGTGAAAGCTATTTCAAATATTTACCCATCGAATGAAGAACTAGTGCACTCGTACACCATCTCTCTGTTCCCCTTCATCTGAAGATATGATTCACAGTTGTCACAGCCGTCGTATTCAAACTGGTCAATTGTCTGAGGCAAGACACAATGGAACAGAACATATTTGTCACGGTTTAGTCACACAATACGTAGAAGAAATGCTATATCAGAATCAGAATCAATATCAGAATGAAACTATATCAGACTCCTGCATGTTGACTTGACTCAAGACACAGCACGTTTTGGTCTAAACTCACGTCTCTAAAGTTGAAAATCATACTGATATCTTATTTCAGTTCAGTAGTCTACATTACACAATTACACAGGCAGATTAATAGCATGGATAATCTTAAAGCATAGCTAAAGCCAGGTGAAAGAGTTACCACAAAAGCTAACATTAGGCTAATACATTGCTCTATAACAATATGCAAGCCTAGCTGCTATTGGTACCTTTACGAGTGAGCATAAAAGACAAGCCCGCAAATGGCGAAGGTCTTTAGGGACTGTTTCCAATGCCATTGTATACAGTTGCAGTCGAAACACTGTTTACTAACAATATAATACTGTCCTAATGACTTTCTAGCGCTTAGTTTTCGCGACACGTAATTTGCATATATGCGACCTGGCAGGACAAAGGACCACCATTGGCATGCCCGAGAAGCGCCTGTCTAAAAACGATTATGTCATGGTAGGTAGGCTATTGTATGCCCTCTAGTGGGATACATGTTTTTTGCAGTCCAAGGCATATAATCTGTGTGATTCACACACTGAAAACCGATAGGCTAAAGCTATTATCAATGTTGCAAACATAATTATTTCTAGGATCCATACATAGAAATATAGATCCCACAAAATATTATTATAAAATTAGGATCTGAAATTGGAAATAACTAGGCCTATTGATGGGGTATCCTATACTTTATCAAATAGACTGATGCCACTGTGTTTGCCTATACTGTATGTCTGGATGAGGCAAAGTAATTGTCAGACAGCCTCATTGCAGTACTTATACACACCAAACATTACATTTTCTCTTAATGCATTGCTCGCGGGTTATCAAACCGTTTCCCAGCTCCGAGCTACGTCATTTTAAAAATCACCTCAACGGCTTGGGGACATTCAACGGTTCTGAAAATCAGAAGTGCAGTGCGAGTGAGGTGAGATTAGTTATTAATAAATAACATTTTTCGAGATATAAATATTTTATTAATTAGGTTTAGCAGCCACCGCATTTGTAATTAAGTTTGATGTGGGTGGGAGTGCATTTGTTCACGTTAACTACCGTACGTAAATGAAGTTAGCAGAGACGTTTCTACCGGTACCGTACGGTAGACTCCTGTACGAGTACGGTACCGGTAGGGCTATTCAACTTACCTGGTGCAACTCCAGTAAACAAAGTGCATGCTCAAGCCGTTCTGTATTATATTACAGGTGAAAGTATGGATACAGGCGAAACTTTATTCTCAGTCAACCCAACCAACTTCCCCGCCAAACTGTGGCAATTGGTGAACAATTCCACAATCACCGTCATTCACTGGGATAGCAGTGGAGAACATGTGGTCATTGAGCAGAACATGTTCGAGAAGCAGTTCCTGGATCCCGAGAAGAAAGAATGTGATAGCCATCACTTCAAAACAAATAACTTTGCCAGCTTTATACGTCAATTGAATCTCTACGGTTTTCGCAAGGTTACTTACAATAAGTTGTGTCATAGCCATGGAGTGCATCATTATCGAAATCCAAACTTCAAACGAGGCCACCCTGAACGTCTGGAACTTCTGAAGAGACTTACCGTCAGCAATAAGGCCAAAATAGAGGCTGGCATTGAGGTGCCCTCTCGCCGTCATCGAGTCTCATGTGGTGAAAATGTCAAAAATAAATATGATAAAACAGGTAAATTAACCATAAAGTATGACTAAGCAGTATATGGACACAGTTTATTTTAGCAAGTGACAAAGTTTGATCTAACTTGATATAAGGAAACCATATAGTCTCTATAGTGTTCCGATTATTTATTTTTTCTTTCTTTCATATAATCTATGATTCTTACTCGTTTTTTCTGTATTGATTACTTTTCTTCAGAAATTGTGGAAAAAAAAGGGGTATTCCATCCAGCTATATCTCAGCCCTCCAGAGAGTACAAGGGAACGCCAGTTCCACCACGTAACTGGATGATCCACAAGGGTACACCCTCACCTCAAATGTTCTATACTAAAAGTGGTATCCCAATACCTGTCTTCTCCCACTACAGTGGAGAAGCTTCTGCCTCTTCTCTTGCCCACATTCAACAAGGTTACCAAGGTTATGCAAGCCCTGGCCCAGAGTCTTCCACTTTTATCCCCCAATATCCATCTGGTTTCTACTCCGGTGAGTATGATGACTAGCATAGTGTATACTGTATGGCAAGGCCATTTTAACTTTCTGTAAGATTCATCTTTTTCTGTGTCTTTTCCCAAAGGTTTTCAGTACCACCCACAAGGCCCAATGAGTTTCACAGGTGGCAGCCATCAAACAGCCCCATACTCTCACTTGCGCTATTACCAGGTAGGTGAGGTGTAATGCACTCACTGTCTAAGTTGTTTTACGAAGGATTCTGGCCCTAAGCATGCTACTCACAATTATGTTAATGGGACCAAAACTGCATGAAACTGCATATTTAATGGAACATTCATATTCTTTATTCAATATTATAGCCAAATTACCCCATAAGCCGAATGTTTCCTGGGAACCACTGCCAGGATTCACAGGGGTGTGAATTCCAGAATATGAAGAGAAATTATATAAACCTAGACACAGTTTTCCAACTTGTTGATGAACTGGATGAAGGACGCCTTCAGAGTCATGTAGTTAAAGTTGACACTCCAGAGAACCCTGTGTGTAAACCACCTACCAGCATGAACAGTATCATGGCAGAGACTCCCTCAGCTAACTCAATGCTGGCATTCTCATCGCATGCTGACACTGCAGTAGAAAGCGCTATCAAACAGGTAATTTGCCTTTTAAAATTCCTATATGAAACATATATAGCCTACTGTGGTATACACACTATATAATGTGCATTTCCCTGTGGCCTTGCAGGAGAGGTAAGGGTAGGGACAGCGTTATTGGCAGTCACGGTTAAATAAAGGTTAGTATTATCTGGGAACAATCCTTAAGTCTCAGAATAGTATGTTATTGAAAACGCTACAATCTACCATTCAAACTGCAACATTGAAATTTATATGTTTCCTGATAATTCTAAATCTGTGTTAAAGATCTTGGCATTCTTTTTTCCAGATGTAATACACTGAAGAGTCATGATGGCTGATGTTCTTTTGAGTACCCTCCAGGATAAAAAACATGGGTAGTGCTGCTTCTTCATCTCCTCATTAATGCGATTTTAGTTTTTAACCGTTTTACATAACGTTTTTATTTAGACTGTATCTATTTTGATACCTACACTATAAAACATTTTGTCCTATATACCTTGATGCAATATTAAAATTGTACAACATGTCAAAATTGTATGCGTTTTAAAAAAAAAAAAGTTGTATGTTTTTAAAGCACGTTTAAATAAATGAATAACTACAACCATTTAAATAATGTTACGTTAAACCGTATATTAAATGACTGGGATTGATAGTTTTGCAGGGTTTTCCACTAGAGGGAGCCCTACAATAGCTTTTGTTTCAGAGGCCGCTGCGCGCTCCGCCCTCGCTGACAGACAGTCAGCAGGTAGACAGTGAATGAGATCCCAAGGGAAAGAGAATCCAGGAGGTACACTTCGGGTCGTTGGTATTGCACGGTGTGTTTCTTTTGCTTATCACAATTTTACGAACAAAATTGGAGCTTGGACAACTTTTGTTCTTTATATTTGGTTGTCCAGAGCCGTTGGTTGTTTGTATGCAGCTGTCAGACACTTTTTCCTCCTGAGGATCGTATCAAATTTGTTCTCGTCCAACACAGACTGAACTTGGGAAATACTTTTGAGAAAGAGCTGCGAACATGTTTTGATGCAGAGCACGCGTAACACGATGAACTTGTAGGCCGAGCTTTATGGATATTTTACAAAAACGACACTTGGTTTAGGACCCTATTTAATTAAATACTTATAGCATATGAAGTAAGGTCCGTTTGGTTTTGGTTAATCATTAAAGAGTCCAGTGTGCTCTATTCACTAACTTTTTCGTGGATTACTTTTTTCTCACCGGCGCGGTTGTAGGTTAAAGTGTTCACGCACAGCAGCCTACTGTTTCGTTTTACAACATGATTAATATAATTACTGCTGCAACCCTTATTTCAACGTTTGAAGTTAAACTTGAAGTAGTCTGTATTTTTTCTCGTGGTATTACTGAGAGACTATAACGCGTGGATGAACTAATAGCGCTTGCGTTATCTGGCAACCTGTTGCATTGGTCGCTAACTTTGATGTAGCCTGCTGCACTAAACAATATGGTTCTCTGGACCCGACTCAATCGCAGAGAATACTGCAGTTCGGCCATATCTGCACGTTGCAAATGAGGACATTTCTTGTGTTTTTCTCGTGAATGGCGAGGCTGTTTGAAACCCTATGCGCATGCAAAGCTTTTACATTTTGTCTGTGTTGTACTTGTGCATATACTTTTCCACCGACGTTAGTGATACTGGATAATATGGTAGGATAGCTTATAATAATTTGTGTTTACGGAATATTTCTGTAGGGGGTTTGGCCAGTTTTGGTGCAGATAGTTTCATCACTACAGTGAGTGATAGGCTATTAAAGCATGCAACTATTTTAGCGAGTAAGCTACAGGTAGGCTACACATGAGTTAGGCCACTATGGGATTTATAAGTTTGGATTGGATATCTTAACGAATAGTTGGACTACTCAAGTTGCCAAAGAAGAGAGGACTGTGGACACTTTTTTTCCCTCTCTCTCGTTCCGTGTCATCTCCGGTGGTTGTAGCCTTTGAGGTCCACAATGTGCGGCCGGAGACCGCCGTTGCAGCCCAAGCAATGACTGTTCCTCAGCGGCGTCTGGCCGGTCTTTGGCCGTGGCTGCTCATGGCGGCCCTGCAGGTTGTGTTCGGCCAGACAGGCCTGGAGCTGGCTGCAGCTGTGGAGTCCGAACGCACGGCCCTCAGAGCTGTCATCAAGGTGACACTACTGAAGCATGAGCCAACGGGGAAGGCCATCACTCTGGAAGGGATGTTCGTGGGAGGAAGCGCAGGTTATGCAGAGGGGAAACTAATGCAGGTAGGTGGCATAAGATGTGTAAATAATCGCCAAAAGCGAACCGTTGTTCTAGGGCCACTGTGTTATTTGTCAGTCAGTGAATTGGAAATCACAGGCTAACTCTAGACCAAAGCATTGCATGTATCCTAATGCATATTCATTTGTAATATTTCCATGAGCGCAAGCCATTCGCCTACTGTCCTTCAGTCAATCTGTGAAGTCACTCGTGATTGGACCCACCTGTTTTTATAGCCTAATTACATACCATCAACGACCAAGTAAATATTGTTGAACCAACTGCCATATAGCAGTGGCCCTGGATTAAAATAATATGGTGTTCTTCACTACTAGCCTGTTGTACTTCTGCAGCAGTTTTAAACTACCACACTTCCACACTCAGTTTGCGATGACAGAACACCCAGATTCTTTCAACAATAGTGTTGACATACACATGTTATTGAGGTTGGATGTTTTCATTTATTTTCTACTTTTCCCAGTACACTCTTGCCAATAAAATATTTGCATGGGCTGCCAACCTCTGACCACAACGTTTCAAAGTTGATAGCTTTGTATTCCCCTATTAAGAGCATCCAGTGCTCTTTCAATGTTTGCCTTTTTAAGAAGGGGCTTAGTTTAAGACTCCTAAACAACAAACCAAATTGTGTATAGACCGATGCAAACCTGTAATTTAAGCAAAGGCGGTTGTGCGATTTTGAAAGAAGAACTGCCACTGCTTTGCAGTTGTGAAGTATGTGGTCTTTTCATACATTTTTAAGATTCAGTAGTGGATTTAGGTTGCTGGGACATAAAGCAAGGCTCTGTCAATGTATTACCGTCTCCAAAGAAACAAGGGACGGCATGTTTAAGTTACTGTGGGATCTTGTCTCTCCTCACTCACCAGGTGGGGGGGAGTTTTTCTACATTTTCTGTTATTTGAATGCCATGAGAAATACTAAAGATTGCATTAATTGATCAGGACTTACTTGGCCTCTCTACAGAGAAGGCCTATACTTATACACTTGCTGTTTACACCTTGATATATAAGTGATTAGCTCTCGTGTTAAAAGTTAGAATGGATGGATGCCTAATACAAATGTACACAGGGATCGGTTCATTAAGATAAAAGCCAGTTCCATATAACTTACATACGGGTATGTTACAGTTCTATATTGAACAAGCTATACAGAAACTTGGCAATAGGACGCATAAGGCAGAAACCAACCAGGGTTGTTGTTTGAAGAGCCCGCCAGGATTTCCTTGAAGGTGTGAAGTGAGTGGCGGTCACTCACCTGTTACCGCTAATACTGTTCCCTCTGCTATGGACAGCATGGCGACAGACTAATCCTATGCTGACAAGATCCCAAATTTCCCCTTTAGGTGGTCACAAATGCCTTTAGAGTTTACTTTGGGCTTAATGTGACGTTTCTATATTGTAGAGGTCAGTTAGCGTATTTAAGACACTGAGGCTCATTTTCCCAGTTTGCACCCTCAATTCAGTGTGTGTGTATGTTGTGCAGGAGGATGCTCTTTGTTGCAACCCAAGCCTGTCCCAACAGGTCCTCATTGCCTTGGCAAGCTGCTGTCTGTTCCTGTCCTAAAGCCAATTCAGGGGTGGGGGTGCTAGAAAAGAGGTTTAGTTCTTTAGGTATAGGTCTTCCTCAACTATATTACTCCTTTACATGCTCTCGCCCTCTCTTAAATCACACCTTGTCTTATAGTGGCTTTGTGATCTGTCTATTGATACGGTCTAAATTAACAATATAGATCCCGGAGTCAGTGAAGTTGATGCACTGCACACATTATGAGGCAAATAGCTTAAGGGCCTAGTAGAGGGGTAAGGTCGTAAGACAGGCCCTAACACTTGGGAATTCGGTAGTACACCCCGCCCCCCTCCCTCTTCTAAGTCAGGCATGTATCACTCATAGTTCCTGGGGCTACTCTGAATTTGACTCTCATCTGTGGTACAGCATCACAGCCAGTTTTCAAAACCCGCAGTAATTACACCTCTTTGGCCACATTTGATCTTCTTAAGCATGTTGTCTCTGTTGGCCACAAGTTGGCCCGCTGCGCCATTAGTCTTGCCTTGCATTCACTCTTGATTGCTACAATAACAAGGTGTGGCATGAAGGGGAAAGTTCTGCTCCTTTTATAACTTTTTTTTTTTTTTTGTGCAGTTAAGTATATCTAGATCAATATTTTGTTGCGGTTACTAGGAATTGTAGTTCTCTTAAACAGTGTCTAACATACTTAGTTAGATATAGCGCATACAGTGCTTTTATATACCCTAATGGATCATATTGATCTTGTTTGTTTAGCCCCCATAATGATTCAATAGGTGACTGGTTGAGGTGAATTTTCAACTTTTACATTTTTGCAGTGACTGTTGTTATGTCTTTCTCTGATCTATTAACCTGTTTAAACTGTAATCTGTCTGGTAGAATGCCCTGTCCTCTCAGTGAACAGGCTTTCTGGAACACTCACTTGGCACTGGCCAGCCTATTGGAACAAAATGCAAGTGCCGAGGAATTTTGACTCTTTCCCCTTTCCCAAACAAAGCATGCCGAGTGGCCAGACGAAAAGTGAAAAGGCTTCTGGGATAGCGTTGAACCTGAGAAGATTGCCGGGTATCCTCTAGGCGCAGGGGAGAGGAGGAGTTGGTTACGCCCGCTCCATCATTTGAAGTTAACCCTCCAATAGAGATTCAGCCTAGTTAAAAGAAGCTATATTTTAAAAGCCCTCATTTCCTGCTCAGTCCCTTTTGAATACCATTTGCTGCTTTGCTTTGTGCATTTGGGGCTTCATACCAGTGAAAGGTTTCAATTGACCTTTGTAGCTTTCATGAGATCAGATATAATTAAGGCAGAACGCTGGCTAACTCCGCACCACTTAACATTCTTTTTCTTTCCCTCTTAATGTCCCATGAGACCTTGAGTGGGTTCTCCTCTCACTGGGCCTCGAACACTTCCAGACCGCTCAGTTATCCCGCTGGCCCGGCTACCGCTCTCCTCGGCACTGCCGTTGGGGAGCACCAGTTTTGAGGGCGGAGGCCAATGTCGAGGGAGAAGATCAAAGCGTTGTCCAGCGCCGAACGTGACCTGAGATGATTAAATACGGAGACTGTTTACTCTACACTTCCCATACGGGGCCCTCCGCTCCCCCTCCCTGCAGATTTCCTGTCCATACTTCCTATCTCCCTGGATGAGATAGCAGCCTCTCCTGGGTTTTTCAAATGGACACTGCTCTCATTGGCCATTGGTAGAGAGTGCTTTCTCAAATCTGTGCATGTTCCCGCAACTTAGAGAGCAGGTTGGAGGTAATGCGTGTAAACTGCAATAATATTAATAATAATAATTGTAAAATGCTAGCTAAGTTACACAGCTGCTAGCTATCTACTTCTCAGCCTCTTGTGCAGCTGTCATGCTTTCATATTCAAAGAAGCTAGCTGAACTTGGCATTAGTGTGCATCAGTTGAATCTCCCATCGCATTGACAAATGCTAATTCTTTTCTTTTTTTTTTCCCTGGTTGGAAAAATCTTATTGTGAACCTTGGACTTAAGTTAGCGAGCGGAGACATTTGGCAAACAGATTTCCTTTTGTAGTTAAAGACCCATGTCTTGTTGCAATACAACAAAGAAACTAGTAGTCCTGTCCCCAATTCTAGCCTCGCTACATGTGGACCATGATCACGTCTGGCATCCAAGCCTGTGCTATTTTCTCTGGTATGGTCACCATATGAGACCTCAACATAAACAGCAATGTAATCACGTCTCCATCCTATCTGCCCCTTGGCCACAGAGCAGTTATGTAACGATAGGAATGAAATGGCTTTAAGCTCACAATTTTCCCCTGCTTGGCCAGAGTGCCTTTGATAAGAATGCTGGCTTTGCCACTATTTAATTGGTGTTAGTACGCGGAGACAAATGTTTAAATTTTATCCGGAGATATGAGAGTGTTTTTAAGTGCGCTTGTTATCTCGAGTCATAAGATCTAGGGCATAATGTTAAAAGTTAGCTAATTAGTTGATGATCTTTAGAGTTCAGAGAGTTTGCCTTTTATTTTAGTCCAAAACTGCCAATTTTATTCTACTGTTGATCAAATAATGCTACCCTACTTTGTCTGTAAAATATACTTTTCATGCCTCCGGCTGACCTCAGGCGGGTTTGGCCAGTCAGGCAAGGTCTGGCCTAAGGTTTTCTCCTGAGGAGGGATCTTACAAGTCTACAGTACAGGAAGTCCTCTTCACCCTGTTCCAAGGGAGATGACTGCCGAGACGGTTCTCAGGGCGATGGGCAGGTGTGGAGATGTGTAAAATCTCTGGAGTCTTCCGGCCCCTTATTTTTAAGTCATTAGGTCCTGCTCTGAAATTCTTGACTGTGTCCGTCAGGCCCGTGTTATACAACACATTCTTTTCAGATTTTCATAGCTCTCTTCTTACAGATAATGTTGCATGTGTTGCCACTGTTTGACTCACTCTCAAACTAACTTCATTGTGTATAATTTGGCATGATGGTAGGGTTAAAGTGGGC
This sequence comes from Speoplatyrhinus poulsoni, assembly GCA_025447795.1. Classification (NCBI taxonomy): domain Eukaryota; kingdom Metazoa; phylum Chordata; class Actinopteri; order Percopsiformes; family Amblyopsidae; genus Speoplatyrhinus; species Speoplatyrhinus poulsoni. Next base: position 6,223 of record JAOEGT010043355.1, on the reverse strand, counting down.
TCCTGTAAACACATACACACGCACACGGCGTGCACACACGTAATATGACCACTGGTGTACTTATGCATCTGTGGTGTGATATTTAAAGTAGTTTCATTTCATGGCGTTTGAATGCAAAACACAAATTATTTTAGTGAATTAATTTATAATTATTTTAGGTTTGTATGTGTATGTGTATGGAAATGCCCTACTATGGCTTTTGAAATAGTTGTGACTGAGTATTCGCATGCACACACAAGGAAAATGAAATATGGTAAAGACATTATTATTGGTATCCTTTAAAGTTGGAGGGATGAGAGAAGAAATACAAGAAGCACTACCAAGTTGTTTTGGCTGCCTGTCCTTTTATATCCCTATTGTGTGTGTGTGTGATGTGATGTGAGAAGCAGTCATGGCTCACCTGTTGGCGTGAAGTGGGTCATCTGTTAAACAGTTTACGCACTCACAAACACACATGAAAACAGATTTGATATTAATAGCAATGAGGTTGTCTCTTTTTGTTTGCTTTACTCTTTTGCCCTGATAAGCATTTTTCCACTAGTCACTCTTCTAAGCTGTGTTGTTGTGTGGCCATGCATGGAGAGTTATGAGTCATCACCAAAATACTATAGTCCCAGGAACGACACACAGCCAGTCTCACGCACGCACGCACACACACGCACACTAATGCAGCTATACCTTACCTTGATATACTGTAGCCATGCATGTTCCTGTTGGGGTCAGTGGAATTCAATTATCTAAGATTCACAGGGTGGAATTGTTAGAGAGACCCCTGCGTTTTTACATACTAAGTGAGATGGTATCTGGCGTGACCTTTCTGAATTCGTCCTGACATACCCGGTCAAGTGAAGCACCTGTCTCTTTCCAGTTGAAACTGATCCATTGGGAGTACAGAGGAAAAGCTTGGTGATCCAGTGCAAGTGCAAGGGCCAAGCTGTCCCTTCCCTGGGGATCAAGGCCACATTAATGGAGATTTACAGAGAGCCTTTCTGCAGCAGATGACTATGGCACGACACTGCAGAGTGCGCTGCATGCAATAACAGTGGGAAAATTAAAAGCACATTAAAAGCCAATTGACTGTTAATTCTAGCTGAATGAAATGAAGGCTTGCTTTTGTATTTACGTGAGTATTTACGTGAGTAAAAAGTATCTACCCCATTTTGGTCCTATCTTCCATATATGTGTGTATGTGCGTGCACACGTATTTGTTTTTACAATCAAAAAATAATGTACAATCTGTAATCAAACACAAATATGCAAACACACTCTTTTATAGTTTTGCTTCTCTCTCTCTCTCTCTCTCTCTCTCTTCTGTGTCGTCGTCGTCGCCCCCCCCCACCTCCTTGTTTTTAACCACACGTCCCTTCTCGTTTTGGATAGAGCATTAAAATACTTAAAGTCGTTACATGTGCTTTGGTGTCCGGGACAGAAATACATTCTTTGAAACGGCAGGAAGTTCTTAGTTTGCAGAGAGGCCAGAGGAAAAGAGTCATCACCATACCACAGATTAATTCTTGGTGACAAAAACTCCCTTTCTGTCCCTCCAGTGTTTTAAGAGTAAGCGCACTCCGCAGCCTACGCAGTAACTTGGTATGACCCAACAGAGGCACTGTGATGCATATGGTAAGACCACAGGACTGTTTTGTAAACAGGGTTTGTTGCAGAAATCGACATCTCCACTTCTCACGCAGAGCGATCTTTGGTAAATAAGAGCATCTGGGCGAAACATAATTTGTGACATTGAGCGCACACACACACACATGCATAAAATGTTCTACAACTCATTGGGTTGAAGAGCTTTCACCTGCACAGCCTTTGTTTGTGTGTGTGTGTGTGTGTGTGTGAGAGAGAGAGTATTTGCACTACGTGCACGTATGCGCGCGCACGTGTCCGTGATGTGTGTGAGATCATTTACCAAACTCTATTAAACGGGATCAAAGTGACTTAGATCTCTCAGCGCTGCGTGACAACAAAAGCCATATTGTAACCTCAGATTGAGGGAGATAACTCCGCTGACAGAAAATGCTTTATGTCTCTACAAGTCACATGGCCACTTCCAAACAGCATGTTCCGTTTCTGGCCCTTTTTTCTTAGCTCCGGCTTTAGAAAGGCTCCAGTGTTTGTGGCAGTAATAGTGCTCTTGTCGTCCCTGTTAAAGCAGAGTGGCGAGCTGGTGTCTGATGGAAGACATTACTCACCTGGGAAGATTAGTCACCATGGCAGTGTCTCGGCTAACACTTAAACAAATGGCATTTACCTTGGGAGAGAGACATAACACTTAGCTCCACTGACCCGAGACAAAGACAGTTATTGCAGGTTGTAACGGTGTGTTTAATGGGCTGCTTCATTATCGGTGTGGGCTTTAAATTATGCTGGGGGTCTTTTCTCACTCTTGTTTTTTATTTCCTTCACAGCGTTCCTGGTAAATGTGCAAAATCCATTTTACACTGAGCTTGGTGGCTTTTTACAAAATGTACGACTTGCTTGCAGGTCCTAACATTTGCTAATTTTATGCTTTTTACTCCATATGCCATGTTGTCGTCATGGGAACTGTAGCCCCTTCCCAGCCCGTCTCCAGTCTCATGCAAGCATGGCTGCCCGCATGACAGCTGGTCGCCCAAGCGCGCTTAATTCAAACGCACGCGCTTTCGGCTTCGACGGATGCTTCTGACACAACAGTGGCTTTCTAACTGACTTCCTGCTCTCTGCACACCTGCAGGGGTCGAGAGCTCTAGTGGGTCCCCTTGAAGGAGTTAAGCTAAATATGTATTGTTGGACCCTTGTGGGAAGCAGTCACATGCTATTGTTGGAGATAACCCCAAATACTTTGGTTGCAGGGACCCTCTGCACTGTATGCACAGGCACATACGTGCAGTGCACACAAATGCACGTTAAATCCCTATACAGCAGGTGCAGTATACACAAGACATCCTCTAGATTCAAGTAATGTATCAAAACGTAAGGCACAGTATTCATAGAAATCACACCTGTCGTCCTGTTGCAGCTTGTTCTGTACTAGTGCGACGGTGGTGAGGTTGTAGTTAACTTAAACCTCACTATCCGACCCCTCAAGGATGTGGGTTGAAGTCCCCGGTGCGCACTGCCCTGCACAGTACCACTAGCTAGAGCCATATGTTGTGCACTCCACACAGCACACACACTAGGACCTTTCTTTACTGTAAGTATGTGAAAACAAACATTACCACAGGCCATCTATTAGTGTTGCTCACGGTGGAATGACTGTTCTAGCCAAACTGCACCCCCCCCCCCCTTCCCCCCTCCAGTGATTGTGTTGCCTGCTTCAAAGACAACTAACCTCAACTAGACCGGGCCTGGCGTCCTCTCTTGAGGGCCCCGAGGAGGGGCGTGCGTATCTAGAGAGTTTTTTCCTCCCTCCCCTCCTCCCTGTTGGCCATAACCTAGCTAGCTGCAAAAGCAGCGATTAGTAGCTGTCCCTCGCGGTGCCTCTCTCTCTTGTCCAAAGTAAATACCTTGGCACTTAACCGGAATGCCGGGGGACTGCTGTTTAGTCCAGTCACCAGCACTGTGCATGGTTAACCCTTAGGTGGCCTGCGTTAGTCAAGGAACTCACAGAAAATGCGCTCATGGAGGGGTGGTTATACATAAAACATTATTTATTATTCATAAAAACGTCAGTCAGCATGCTCTGGGCACACGGCAGCTCATCGACAGCATGTGAGAGGCGGACTGTATTTTAATGGAAGCGCTGTGATCAGCCTTTCACCTTGTAACCTCTCCAATAGAAAGCCATAAACCCAGAAAAGAGCAAAAGTGCCGTTTGTTGGCTAACAGTTCATGGTATTGGGGCTGTATACTATACTGTATAATCTCTTGGTGTTTGTACAAGTCAAGCCCTTCCTGATGCCTGCAATTTAAACCAGCAGATTGCTTTCTGGCGGCTGAATGGAGTAAGATATGGGCCCTATAGTTTAAGGTTACCATAGCATTATGCTGCAGTGCATTTTGATAGCAAAGTGCTAGAGCCTACAGTATAGTGGGGCTATGTGTGGTTCTGTGTTTAAACTGCTCATTGTGAGATTAGAGCCACGAGGATTGGGTAATGACATGGCTACCTCACTTGAGTCCTTGGACTGTCTGGGGACCGCAGTCTACGTTGTCACCAATCACAAAAGCGGGGACACACCAACACACACACACACACACACACACACACACCAACACACTCACCAGCATGCACAGAAACAAATCACGTTTCCGGCTGGCACAGTAATGATACTCAGTGAAAGTTGACCCTTTAGAATTCCGACGGCATCATGACTGAGAACTGTGTTAACAGAGAGACTGCTCTGCAGTTCCTCCTGACTTCTGAAAGCTTTGATGTTTCCCTAAATAACATGCTACAGGGTCAGCCACTAATAGTCAACGTTGCAGAGATTCCATCAGTGCATAAATTCATGTTTCCAGTCTGTCAGTTTCCATAGCTGAACATGAGTTAAGAGTAAATCACAATTAAAAATGGTTAATTAGAAGTTGGTAATAAATAACTGTATCAACTGGCTAAATAAACAGTTGCCTAATAATAATTTGGTGATAAAACAATATAATAGCTGGTCTTGGTGCTGACACTGGATTGCCATGGTAACAATATAAAAATCTCTATGACAACAATCATTATACTAAACTTATAATGGCTCAATTAGTGTTGATAGCTCACGGTGCACATTCCTTCCATTTTACACACTTTAGTAGCTATGTAAGTTTGGACACGCTTGGAATGTTCTCTAAAGCTGTTTTAATGTTGCTGTGTTCACAGCGGCAACTTCGGTATTGATGTGTAACGGTAATCACAAAGCTTTTTATAATAGACATTCCTAGCCCTCTATTCATCATCTTAAAGGCAGGAATGTGAGCGACTCTGCGAGAGCGCCTAAACATTTAAAATGCGTTTTTTTACTTTTTGGTTTCATTAACACCAAGGCCTGTGCGCTATAACAACATGTCATCACGTGGAAATTGGATTGGCTGATGAATCTCTCTACAAACAGGGTTTGACTGACTGTGAATCGGTGTGGTTAGAGAACTGTTTACGTCCCAGTGCACCACAGAGGGAGCAGCGTTTGGGCTGCCTGTTCCCATACAAGTCAATGGCGTGCTGGTGAAACTCTAGCCTCGCTCCCAGGAGCCAGGTGCCCTTGCTGGACCAGCAGTGCCCAGACCACTTTTGAGAGACGTAGGGACTAGGAAATGAGATGAGAGAGGCCGTGTCTACCGCAGTGGTCTGACCTACCTCCGTGCTGCTGCCATGCACTGTTTGTCCACCCTGTTAATCATTAGCAGCGGGCTGTGTACCTTGGCTGCAGCCCAGATCTCTTACACGTACTGCGGCCATTATCAAAGAGGCTGTGCTACAAGCCGTGCAGTTCTTTCAATGAAAAAAAAAAAATATATATATAGCCACAGGTTGTGCTTTAAGAGCTGTCCCCGCACAGCAGCTCAACTTCTCTTTGCAGAGCTTTCTTTTCCTTTATTTCTTTGTAACACACGCGCGCACATGGGCTCACCACAACGTGTGTAAACTGCACTGTTTTTGAGCTAAACCTTTTGAAAGGCGTTGTCTGCCATTTCAATAGTCCACTGTTTCTGTTCCATTTTGACGGGCGCTATTTTATGTTCCTCGATGCATTTGAGGCAAAGCGGTTATTTGAAGTTGGGGAGGTTCTCCGTACTTCCCAATACAATTTCTATTTAATTATTTATTTCTATTTAATGTGCCTCATTTCTAGGAGACATAAATGCATAGGTCATAGTGGTATACAGTAAGGTGGAATTACAGTATACAGTAGTCTGTGTGTGTTTGTGTTCAGGTGTCAGCCTCGTATTAGCTTGAATCGCTGGGTGCGCGCCTGGAAATAATGCTGGCATGTAAACACAACATACTTTGAAGTGTGTATAGTTGTGTGTGTATTAAACTTGGAATATGATTCTTTCTAAATGATATGTAAACACAGCATGCTTTGAAGTGTGTGTGTGGCCCAGTCAGTAGGAGTGATGTTAGGTATACTATACACACACACACACACACACACACACACACACACACACACACGTGCTGACCTCACTTCCTCTCTGTAGCAGGAAGTGCCTTTCTGGTGGTCTGTTTCATCCAGACAAAACGGTGGAGACGGGGTGGCTTCTCCTTTCAGCCTTATCTCCGAGACACGCAATTAATTTAGAAGTATCC
>JAOEGT010043354.1:19607-37915 GCA_025447795.1 Speoplatyrhinus poulsoni | reverse complement strand
GAGAGAGAGAGAGAGAGAGAGAGAGGGTTGAAAGATGGAAAGAGGGAGAGAGAGAGAGAGAGAAAGAGAGAGAGTGTGAGTGAGTGAGTGAGTGAGTGAGTGAGTGAGTGAGTGAGAGAGAGAGAGGGAGGAGGGAGATAGAGGGAAAGGGTGAGAAAGAAAGAGAGGAGAGGGGAGAGAAAGAGAGAGGGAGAGAGAGAGGGAGGAAGGAATCCTCATTATTACCTCTCTCTCTCCCTCCATCCAGAGATGAGTGGATCCTCTCGTGGAAGTGTCAGAGAAGCAGAAAAGAAGAAGAGAGGATTCTCCCTTCTCCTCTCCATTATCGCCCCTCTCTCTCTCCCTCTGTCTCCCTCTCTCTCTCTCTCTCTCTCTCTCTCTCTCGCTCTCTCTCTCTCTTTGTGCTGCCAACAAATCTGGCGGCTGGATTAAACCGGTCTCCGCGGCTGCTCTTCAAATTCTCCTCTGCAGCACGAATCTTTTCTCTGCTCCTTCTTTAACTCCGCCGAGCCTAACAGACTTAGACGGGCCTTATCAGACTCTCTGTCCTGCTGGATAATTTAACAAATCCTCCACAAAGACTCCAGGAGAGACAAGCAAGGGCTGCACACACAAACACACACACACACACAGACACACCTGCACACGACATTCACAAATATTCACACACGTACACAAATATGGCGAGATAATTTGTGATGGAAGAGCGAGTGAGAGCGCTTGTTAGGTTGTTTTCATGATGTGGCGTGGAGCTTCAGACTAACACAGGAGCTACATGCGTTATCATGAACCAAATGCAGAGGACTTTTACTTTCATACCGCCTCAAGCCTTCTTTCTTCTCCACAGAAAACGCCTCCAGTCTTTCTGTTATACTGTGTATATATATATATATATATATATATATATATATATATATATAGAGAGAGAGAGCGAGAGAGAGAGAGAGAGAGAGAGAGAGATTTAAATATGTTGACATCTGTCCACCTTAAATAATGAAAAATCCCATCACAGTCCCACCATTGCTCCTGGTTGGGCTGATATTCCGGTGTGTTCCAGGTGTATTCATGTTCCCGCCGACAGGTCAGGTGTGATGAGGTGTGTTTCAGCATGGGCTGACAGGTCACAGCGCTAATCCCTCGTTAGCACGCCGCTGCCTGGCTCTCCGTTAATACCTCGTTCCCCCAGCTGATACGCACCCGTCCCCCTGCACAAACCTGACGGTAATTATTTCTATCTGGAGGAGGAGGATTGATGCTGCTAGGCTGCAGGTATGACAAGGGTGGCTTCAGGTCTGTGTGTGTGTGTGTGTGTGTGCGTGCGTATGTGTCTCAAACCCTGTCCGCACTCACACACGCACAAACATTCACCTGTCTCTCACACATTCCCTTCCCTAAAGAAGGCAGCGGCCCAAACTTCAGTGTGAACTCCGCTAGGCTTCACTTCCTCCAAACCACAAACTTCTGCTGCAAATCAAAATAGTGCAGTTTGGAAGATTACAGACACGTTGATAACGTCTCACCTGGGCTCGCTTCAAACAGAACAGCTATTTGTTTCAGCACATTTCTCTCCCTTCTGCTGCAAAGTTCAACCCGCCGCCTCCCGGGCTTTCTTTGAAGCTTTTTTTGAGGCTTTTCTTTTCTATTTATGTTTCTTTCTTTCTTTCTTTCTTTCTTTCTTTCTTTCTTTCTTTCGTTGGCGCGTAGGAAACTTCTGGACGGAGGAGTCGCGGAGTGGCTCGGACACCACAGGCTACTCCTGACAGACAAGAGAGCAGAAGTGTCTTCTGACAGCTCCCTCCGCAGAGAGATTTTAGGGGCTGTTAAATTAAATATGATATGTAAATGAATTGAGGAGATGAGTTAGGGGGAGTTTTTTCCTTTTTTCGTCTCGGAACGGGAGCTAAGATGACTCGGAGCGCCGCGGGACTCTGGCTCTCTGAAAGGAGAAAGGATATAAAGGAAAAGAACAAAATGGAGCCACGTCTAAGTATGAACACACAACCCCCATGCAACCCAGGCAGGGACCACCGCTCCCTCAAGGGACTGCTGGTTTCCACTTGGAGGAGGCTCGAATGTCCCATGGTGCCTTGCGGCAGAAGTCAGGTGGGCCTGGGAGACCAGTTAGGACAGAAAAGCAAGACGAACCAATAAGAAGTCTTCTGTGTTTTGTGTGTCACAGTGTGTCTGTTATTGTGTGCGTTTTGCTTGCATTCACCATGTCGCTGTTTCATGTTCGTGTGTTGTTTGTGTGTATTGTGTGTTTGCCCTTTCGCAAGTGTGTCATTGTGTGTGTGTGTGTGTGTGTGTGTGTGTTGTTTATGGCTCCAGATGTTGAGCCTCGTCTGGCCGGATGCCTGATGCATTTTGGGAAACGATGTGAGAACTTGAGATCTTCCCGTGGGGTCTCCTGGGGCTGAACGCAGGGCCTGAGAACCAACAGACTGTTTTGCAGTCACGCAGCAAGACACAAACGTGCACACACGCACACACACACACACACACACACACACACACACAGACACGCACAGCAGCAGGTGTTTTGTTTTGGATCACAAAGAGCACAGAGTCTCAATTATGAGGCAGAATCATTTCAATAAAAACACCAATCACAGCTAGAAAATGTAGCTCAAAACCTGTTCTATGTAAATGAGTTGGGGGGGATACGGACACGTGTGTGTGTGTGTGTGTGTGTGTGTGTGTGTGTGTGTGCGCGTGCGTATGCCTTATTGGAAGCACATGGTCAGATGCTGTGCTAATGAATTAAGCAGAAGGCTCATTACAAACACACAAACACACAAACGCACGCACATGACAAACAAAGGGACACACGCAATTCAGTCCTGAGTGAGTTGAATACACACACGCATGCACACACGCACACCTACACACACACAAACACACGCACACACACACGCACACACGCGCACACCTACACACACACAAACACTTTGTGCTGTTTTGTTTGGAGATTTTGCTAAATGTTCTCACTGGGACTGCTCTGGGGAGAGACAGACAAAGGTCTGCAACAGAAAAACAATAGCAATAATGTTTTGTTGGATGAAATGAAGAGAAGCACAACAAGAGAGTTGCCTGTACGAACACAGCTTACTAGTCAAACTAGTTAAAGCAGCTGGTTAATATGCAAAATAGTCCTGTAGCTTGGTTAGTATTCAACCGGAGCTGCTACAGTATTCCAATTCCAGCGCTGCAAGACTGCAGAACAGATCCCAGTTCACATAAAAAAGAGCTGAACATGTACACAAGCAATCAGCTCCTTTAGCAGATGCTTTTACCCAAAACCACAAGTACATACAGATACAAATATCTATATTCATATATTGGAGATGATGGACTGTGATTTTACCTGGAAAACAATACATTATCGTATTACCAACACATTTCCAGTGTCACATGCAATATTCCCACACATTCAGTAGGACAACTACCCCACTGAACCATGTATATTTAATATTAGCGCTAAAATCACTCCACATTTGTGGTGAGTAACCAACGACCTCTGACGTCTACAACGTTCTCCTCCAGGGATTGCTGTGAAGAAAAACAATGTCCACCGTTTATGCTCACTGACTTTCCTTCGACCTGCAGAGACGTTACAAACTCTCTGTTAGCAGGTTGAGGTCAACCTGCAAAGCCTCTAATGAATTCAGCAGCGCCTTAACCCTCCGAGAACAAACTTCCCCGTTAGGGGCGAACAAGCTCCAATTCTGTAACCGCCAGTGTATGAAACAAGGCACAATCCAGGGCATGGCAAATGTTGGCCTTAGCTAGCGCAACACCTCGGACACCTGAAAGACAATGACACTGTTCTGACCCATTACCTTTAAAATGGGCGGAGCTGATATGTATTGTAGCTGACCCTTAACCTTTATTAAAGCAGTTTAAACCGTAAACCAGAGAACGTAAGAAAGCCGTTTGGCTTCCCGCTCTGGGATAAAAAGGCTGTCTCACCTTCAGAGGTGTTAGCTAACTCGCTGCAGGTCTCCCTGTCTCTTCACACTGCTCCTTTGCAACAACTGTGGATAGGAGATGCAATCCTTTGAAGATATCTGAATCATATTTCATATTTACACTTGGAGATCTGCAGGAGGCAGCCTGTCTCTCCTCCACGTTCTAACACCTGAAAAGGTCAAAGAACTCGTCAATCTGCTATTTTAAATTTAAATCTGGCAAACATATACTGCAGTGTTTGCATGACCTAAATACTGTACTGTGCGCATAATACATACCTTCATGCTAACAACTATGGCACTCAGAGCCAGGAACGACTCTAGTCTTTATATCATTATTAACAATTAAACCGGGAATGTACAGCATCTTTCCAACTGACGTTGCCTGGCGTTCGTCTATAAAGGTCCGCTCCATGTTCCTGTGGCCCAGGACGCTCCTCCAACCTGGTCGCTGGTTCAGGTCAAAGTCACAGCCGGACAACTCTATTTTTATCGGCCCTCGGGGGCCCGACTGTCCTCGGCTGTAGTCGGTGTGGCCTTGAGGCTGGCTATTTTCTGTCTGCTGAACAGTCCTGATTAAAAAAGAAGCCGGACTGCTTTAATCTATAATGGAACAGACGTTATCATTATTGGTGAATAATGCACGGAGCAGAGGCATCAAGTATTAATATCATATTGAATAGTGTGCTTCTGATGACCTGCCTTCGGGGTGAACGACGGACAGAAAGACAGTGAAAGTGTGGCTCCAAGAGCTGCCGGTGTGTGTGTGTGTGTGTGTGTTTGTGTGTAAGTGTGTGGGCGACTATGCACTTTATTGACAAAAGGCCAATGTAATATTGGTGCGAGATGTCAGAAAAGCTGCAGACATGGATTTAAAAGCAGCCTTTATTTCCTGAAATCTAACTCGTGCTCGCGCTCTTTCTGTTGGCGGTTGGGGCGTAAAAGCTTAAAAGACACGACCTCCATTCATTCACTGTGTGCTTGGCTCCGGAGAAGCCCGCAGAGTGATTTTCATAATTTTATAGAAGCGCGTATGCGAGCGCCTCTCCGCTTTCCCAGCGCATTCATGAGGGCAGAATGAGTCACGTCGTTTAATACAAGGTCAGAAGCCACATTCACTAAATATTGTTTGGAGCATTTCAGAACATTTTGTTTCTGAACAAGCACAACTAACCTAGCTTTCAGAACATGCACGCACACGCACACGCACACACACACACACATGCCCGCGAACACCCACATGTTCAAAAGCCTAATTTAAATGTAAGATGCAACACGCGATCACCTTCAGACTCACTCCAGTACTACATCTTTGTGCTATAGTAAATATCGGCCACAAGCCCCCCACCCCACCCCCCCTATCCACCCACATACAGACACACACACACACACGCACACACACACACACACACACACACCTTCCCGCTAACAGATTAGCCTCTAACCCGAGACTAACTGTCAAGAGGAGATCATTTTCATAATTCAACATTTCTGTCACGTTCTGCAGACTAGCTCCATTATTCAACATGTTTCTCCATCAGTTACCTGCTGCATACGCAAAGAAATGTCTTTACCGGAGGCTGCTTCTACACAGAGACTGTATTCTACTGTAGGGTTGGGCCCCAATCACACCGAGACGGGTCGCTAGAAATGCGGCAATAGCAAAACCATTGTTTTCGTAAGGTACGGCGCAACTGGAATGCGCTTTTATATGACGCTTCACGTTTATTTTGCCTTTCTTTTTTGCGTTTCTTTTTACGTTTTTTAGACGCGCATAAAAGTTTAAATACTCTCAACTTTGTTGGCGCGGAGTCGTGCTGTTCGTCAATGTGACAGTTGGCCCAGGCAGCCGTTCTCTTTCCCGCTTGCAAGTTGCAACATTCGCGCAGGCAGCGCATCTCTTTGTGATCGGGGGGTTTATGAAAATGCTTTTGAAGCTGCCACGCCTTTAGCGACGCGTCTCGGTGTGATCAGGCCCTTACTGTACTGAAATACTGTGTATCTTGATGAGACTGTAGCATGCTATCACGCCGGAGCAATGTTTGTAGGGTTTGTTCAGACTGTGCAGTGTTTAACTGTGTAGGAACACTACATATATTCTACAAAGACTCTATTCTGCTGTAGGGTTCTGCTAGGAAATGTACTGTACAGACTGTACAGCGTAATAATGTAGTGTTTCACTGGAAAGCAGTGTTTCTAGCTTACGTACACTGTCCCATCGAGGGTTATATTTTACTGAAGTTTAATTTTGGTGTATATCGTTTAAATATATTATTCTAGTAAACCTTAGAATTAAATATATTTTATTAATGGTGTATTCTAGCCAAGATGTGCTTGTAAGATCAAACGTACTTCAAGATAGATATAATTCCATTAAACTGAGAGTGATCTAATAGGTTTCTACTCATGTATAATATTGATTATGTTTCTATTCTGCTAATGTGTTCTAGGAATATGCCTATTGTACAAAAAATACATTTGAGGTTATTCTTACAGTAGACTTCATTCTATCAAACATAGGCATGTTGTTTTTAATGAAGTTTTTGATACGTAAGAATGTACTGTATACATTTCTGTATTTTACTTCTAGATTCAGATATACAGTATATTGCACCATAATCTAAACTGAGGAATTTGCCATTGGGCTTACATTACATAAATAACCACTTTGGTTATAGCTTTGCTAGTAATTTGCATTTAATTAAAACACAAAAAGGAGATTTCATACATGAGTAGCCTTGTGAAAATAATATGGATTTTGAATCCATGGTGTCTTAACCTGCAAGCAGTACAGCTAAGGGAACATTACTGTAATACCCTGTCAGAAAACATTGCATCTGCTGTGTGTGAAAACTATTTTTTAATGGCAGATTTTGTGGCGGACATTTTTCATTAAGGTTCTGTTCTTCTAAGAATGTATTGTAATATGATTTCATTCATATCATATGTATTTTTATTGGATTAAGGTTATGCTATTCCTCTGTTTCATTTAAAGTTTTATTCTTGTCATAATATATGATGATTATATATTTTTTAGCATGGTTATGTTGTTCCCATATTCTATTCTATTCTATTCTATTCTATTCTATTCTATCTATTCGCTTTAAGACTTGGTTCTGTTCATTTTCTATTCTTATCATAATGTATTCTAATATGATTCTAATCTAGCATGGTTTCTGTGACTACTGTTCTTTATTAACTCTTAAACTCTAGCACCCTAGGCCATCTTCAATGGTTTTAACCTCACAAAAACATGCCCATGCATTATGTTGGGTTTCTGCTACTCTGAACATTTTAGAAAGCTTATTTTGGTATTAAAATGTAAATAAACCCTGTGAGATTTCAATTCAGGTTAAATATTGTGGATGACACAATGACAGGATGGTCAGGATGGTCAGGATGGTCTGGGCGTTGGGCTCCCAGCTGGAAGGTCATGGATTCAAACTCCGTTGTTGACCTACCTGTAAGCATCCTTGAGCAAGATGTCTAACCCGCTACCCCCCTAACTGCTTCTGGTGGATGGTCGCACACCTTGCATGGCAGCAATCACCATTGGTGTATGAATGTGTGTGTGAAGGGGTGAATGTGAGGCAAAATACTGTGAGGCACTTTGGCTAAAAGCACTATATAAATGCGGTCAATTTACCATGACACTGCTCCTTAGTAAATGAAGCTAAAAAACTGCATAACTAGAATTTTTTTCTTCATTTTTGCCTGACATAATATTATTGATATACACTTTAATGGAAGTATGCATCTACAACCCCTTTACACTGGATTGTGTCAAGGATTAGGCCATTGTGAGTGAACATATCAAACTATTTATGGGTTTTATAATAGTAGTCCTACAATTGAAATATGGGTGCTAGCTATAAAAGCAGGTATACCTCCAGAAATATACATATAGTTGCTTCTATATGATAATATATTGATAATATATGTACTAATCTACATTCAAAAGTGTTTATTCTATCTCATTGAGAATTTCCATTTAATCCCTCTTTGACGCGCACCAGAAGATGCACTCCGTAATCCAAAATGGACGCCTGGTTTTCTCAATCTCTGAATCGTCAAATTTGACATGTGACACCTTTCTTAGATATGACTCCAAAGAAGAGGGGAAATTTAGTTTTAGATGTTGTGTAGTCTTTCACAGACGGCATGTTCCTCTGTTAGGTGCCAATGACATCTCATAGAACTACATACCCCATATATATCGGTGACCAGATACGAACATACAATGAGGAAGTGGCCGACGTGGAAAACCTTTTCATCATACTTCTGTTACTGGATTAACATTTTCAAGAGGTGATTTGATCCAAAGCAAACTATATCAACAAACTCATAAAAGGTAAGACAAAGCGTGGTATTTCAAATTCGAAAAAATGTAATTAGTATCAGCAAACTTCATAAGCCTGTTCAGGTTTGGTGCTGGTTTTTGCAAACAGAGGATATGGTTAGAATCACGTGGGTCTCCGGTTTCAGACGGTGTATAAGGTGTGTATATTGAATGACGTGAATAAGATCACTATGCACGTGCATGTCAGCGTGCACGCTGCGATATTTGCACACACAAATTACGATCTGGGGTTTAATCAGATCGCTGTTGAAAAACGCTTTCATTTGGGCAGTGAATGTTAGATCACACTGCTAGCCGAGAGGCGTCGCGATCCAGACATGTATAATAAATGCAATCACACATGTGTTTTAACAAATGGGCTTCCCTCGAAGAACATAAGGTTCTACTTTCCCAAGACTTCTATTCTATTGCAATTCACGTCTAGCCACAGTGTGGCTCTGTTTCCATACGGTTCTATTTGCTACAACCAGTTTGTGTTCTGTACAGTGTAATCTGCGAGGCGCGAGCCTCCGTCCATTGCCAGAGGAGAACAACCGAGCCACCGACGGTTAAAGAAAATTCGCCACTTGTGCCAAACGTTCATCCCGGAGCGAGCAAGAGCCAACGCATCCGCCATGTCTGCCGCCCAAATGAAAAATGAAACACGTTAACCAACATTTGGCTGCCTTTCATTCCATGGGCAGCAAGCATCCCATGAAAAAAAAAAAAAAAAAAAAAGAGAAATCTATTTGTTGGACTGCTTGTAAATTGAAAGCTTAAAAATGGTTGCCTAGCAACTGTGGGCCCAGTTGCCAAGCCCCGCATTACTGCCAATTATGGTGGGATGAGCCCGTCTCTCCCTGGTCGCTTAATAAACCTTCACAGAAACATCTAACAATCTGTATTCCTTCCTGAACCATTAACCATCTATCAGGAAACACAACCTTTATTATGAAAACAGACTTCTGTCAGTCTATAGATGTGTGTTTGCATGTGTGTGTGTTTCTCTTTTGCCTTGACTGTGGTCTCTACGTGTGTGTGTACGTGTGTGCATGTGTGCATGTGTGCGTGTGTGTTTGTGTGCATGTGTAGGTGTGTGTGTGAGTGTTTATTACAGACATGAGTCACACATCTTCAGATAACATTTTACAGACTATCTTTTTCCAGAATCCAAACCCAAACTTTCGCAGCAAACCTGCACATCAGTTGTGGGTCTAAAGCTTTAATATTAGATTGTCCAGCGGTAGGGTCAACTATGCTCCTTGGAAGCGATGGCTTAGAAACATTGATGAAAACTAATGTGTGTGTTTGTGCTCAGATATTGCACCTGACAATTAGATTTGCTCCCTCTTGTATGGGGGCAATGCGCTTATTGGCTAAGTGGATTAGCTCTGCTGTTATTGCTTTACGTCTCGCCCAGAGGACGTTTTCAATACAGTCGATAAGGAGAAGAAGGCAGGGTCACGCTTCGCCTTGAGTAAACTAACACTTAACATTAGAATGGTAAAAAATAAAACAAATAATACGAGAGAGCAGATGTCTCAACTTTAACACGTTATATTGGACTGGGCTAAATCAAATTAAGTTACATCGAATTAGATTAGAACACTAATACAGCTGCAGTAAAATGGCTGCATCTTGTCAACATCTACAGAACACAATATTACTGTACAAGAACACTATAACTGATTGTAGTATGATTTACAATAGGCTATATACTTTTATTTTAGTGTAACTGCACCCTAAACAAATGTTTTCAGCTGTAAACTAAGTAATAGGGTTGATCTGCGATGAGACACATCGATACTGGTGTTAATGTTGAACACATTTCCGTTTTTATAAAAATATGCGTTTTATGGGCTAAAAACAGAACTTAAACTTAAAAATCACCCCAGGACCTGACTGGTTTTCATCGGTACACTCTGTCCACTCATACGTCACCAAATTCAAATGTTAACGTTAATGTTAATGGGGTCCCCCTCTCAGCCCCTCCCCTCACTCAGCTCCTTGACGCATTTTTCAAAGTTGTAGTGGGTGGAGTCAGGCTCAAGTCCAACGCACACCGGCGGTGGCGTATGACGTGCGTCAAGACAGACACCCCTATTGTTTTCTATGTACAACCTGCACACCGGCGCCTTCTAGACGCACTACGCACGACGCACCGCCCAGCTAGAGAATGCGCCAGTTTAATTTCGACGTGCCTGAAAACACGAGAGAACACGCAGTTTGGTCTGTCCAGGGTCCCGTAGCAGCTCTGTTCTCTGCTTCTGTTTAACGCGGCTGCTCCGTTCCTCGTCCTACGCAACCCGACACGGCGCTTCCTATAGGTGCTTGAGGCGTCACTCAACGGGCATCATATGTCATACTCCGGAGTGCGTTTGGCTTCAGAGCTGGGGCATTATATTATATATGTGCCCACCAGGTTCCTGGGAGTCAATAGCATCAGCAGGTTTAGATGCAGTTAATTCCAGCTAGCTATCAGGCACTAGCTTAAATAGCTGCAATACTGCAACCTTTATTAACCACACAACTTTATAGTCACTGTGGTTTGTTAGCTTCACTTGTTCCTGTGTATATCATGTATATTTTACTCCTGTTTTATTTTTATTACACATATAAACATTGTATCTTGCACATAGCGTTAATATAGCTAATTGTATTGACTTGTCTACAGAGTAGTGTGCACTTTGAACAAGCAATTATTTTACATTGCTCCTGCTCTGTAACTGTCTATTTGACAAGTACGCATTAAAACACCTGAAACGTTAAACTGTACAGTAGCCTGTATAAGCAATACATATCTGAGTGTAATTAGTGCTTTTCCCAATCATCATGAATCTCTTTGGTTCAAAGAAACTACTTTGAGCTGAAGTACAGCCACTATTTTGGATATGGTTCAAAAGATGATTAGAGGAGGTATAGTACACAAACAAGATAAAGCCATCCAGGGAAATCACTTAACGCTCAGACAGAAAATAGCAACGCCACCTATAAATTATTTGACAGTTTTGTCCAGCGAGTAGACAGGGTCGCGCTGCAGTTTGCACAGGGAATAAGTCTTCATGTATCCCATAACACACCGCATGCGTGTGCGTGCGCGTGCGTGCGTGTGTGTGTGTGTGTGCGTGCGCGTGTGTGTGTATAGGTATGCAGCATGTGTTGTCAAGGTGAAGCACAACAAGACAGGTTTTATGAAGTCTCGCTGTCAGGTGCTGCCTGAGAGGCTAATGGGAAAGAAACCTCCAGTTTAATGCTAATCCAGTGGCAGGAAGCTGTCCTACTGTCGCCCGACGCTTCGCTGAGCTGTCGGCCTTCAGCGGCACAAACACACACAAACACACGCCGTAAAACCACCTTAAAAACACCTTAAACCAGATGGCAGGTGGCAGCCAGGCCACACAGCCTTTAATCCCGCGGCAGACAGGCGAGGAGGTGACGTTCCCTCAAGGTGTTTTTATCGCGGCCGGGGCGTATTGGAGTAGTGTATTCCGCGGAGCGTGGGGCTGGGAGCGCGAGCGGCTGTGGTTTGTCTTCAAAGGTGCGGTTGACTAAACTGGAGCATAATGTCACCATAATGAGGCTTCTCATTAGAGAGCAGGAGGGAAGGTCTTGTCCTGGGTTCAGACTTGGGTCACGACCGTGTCCCATGAAGAGACAAGCTCTCCTGTAGGTCTCAGAGCAGGATAGGCCTTTAAAGCTGGCCTTCTAGGCATCCTGTTGTCCGGGAATCCAGCAAGTGCAATTATCCCAGGCTGAAAGCGATGGAAACAGGGTGCGCGCCCGTCCAACCTGAAGAAAAAAACAAAAGCAGAAACAGAACGGCCTGCAGTAACCACGGGGAATAGAACGACACACTGCTGGCTTATTATTCTGCTGCGATACAACCGAGCTGCTGAATTTTCATTCGGCAGAGAAATGCTATGAATCTTAATTGTCTCCAAATCAATAAGAGAGAAACTCGGATTTGGCTGCAAACTCACACCAGCGCCGCTCGTGACCCAGGCCGACCCAGAACGCCAGGCCATGCTGCGATGCTCCGCCGGGGTCAAACATATCATCACAGAAACACCTGAACTTGCCTATAAACGGCCTCTTAGTATTTCTATCCATGTCTGGAGAAATTGATTTATTTTTTCAAAAGACTTCTTTCTTCTCTCAGAAAGATGAAAGAATGACCATCGTCCTGCTTGGGAGGGGGGTGTGGGGGGGTGGGGGTAGAAGGTGTCTGCAGGAGGGATTGGTACTACCCTGCAGTGTCTTCAAATATTTAAAAGTAATATTTGCAGAGGCAGAGGTTTGCAGCATTTGTAATTAGTTCTGTGAGCAAATCAGTAATTAGCCAAAAGCTAATAGAGTTGGTTCTGTTAGTAATTATTAACGGACATAAATAATGAGTCATTTAAGGGACATGAATATACATTTAGGATTATCAGCACTGTTTTCTCAACAAGAATTGCTTTTCACCTGCAATATACTGTATACATATACTAGGCTATGAATCAGGTGCGATGCCAGCACAATAATATAGCCTCCACATACAGTAGCTACTGTACAGATGGATCGTTGTTCTGTATAAAGGGTCAATATTTCAGTAAGTTAACTGTAACATAAGTTTATGCACACGCACAAACACACACACACACATACATGCACACACGCACACCTACACACATGCACGCCCACACACACACGCACGCCCACACACACACGCGCACACACGCGCACACACACACGCACATACACGCGCACACACACACACACGCACACATACACACACGCACACACACGCACACCTACACGCACACACACACACATGCAATGAAATTGGACTTGAGCTAAATAGTGGGGTTATTATTTGCAATATCTGATTTGTAAGTAGACACGTGCCACGGTATGGTCAGTTGTCATGTGTGAAATGACTTGCTCACACATTCTGCATTACCATTGTTTGCCATTTGTTATTTCTCTATTTTCAAAACTCTTCTCTTTACTTGCATGCAGTTTGGCAGGTCATTTCATGCCCAAAATGCACTAAATCCACCAAAACACTTCCCGCGTCCCAGAAGCCCATAACTCTGACAAAACACTAGCATTATTTCCTCCCAGCAAGAACACATCATGAATCAAGGATTTATTGTTGAAATGATTGAAGTAGTAAATAATTGTGTTTTTGTTTTTCTTTTCATATGTACTTTTTTTTTTATTACTGTAAGCTATATTTCAATATGATAATTTATCAAATTTCAGTCCACATTTTGTAAAGTGTATGTAAACATTTGCAAAATGTGCTGTTTGCGTACAGTTTGACTGAATTCATGAATTTTGAAAGCTGTAGTCTTGCTTTTTGTGTCAAAGGCCATCAGTTTTTAAACAAGTGAACTTCTCTGGCTCTGCCAGCAGGCCAAAATGCTCCATGTCTGTTTACTCAACTTTTGTGAATATAGATCCTTGCAGTGAAGATGCCTTGAAGTCAGTCTGGTGCTTTTCAAACTCTCCCATCCACTCACAAAGGGACATGTTCAGATTCTCAGTGTTTTCATTTTTCATTTGAAATAGATGAGATAATTGCTGCGGAAAGTCTTGAAACCTGACAATTAATTTTGTTCCATTATTACTTGTCCAAAATGGTTGAGAATTCAGTCTGCATGCCTAACTTTTGTTAACTTCAGGTACTATGCTCCATTAACCTCTAATGAATTGCAATTGTATCAGCTATGACTTTCCTAATTTAATTTTCATAGAGGATTTGGTGTGTGTTAATGAGTTAAACAAACAGAATTAGTTGATTGGTTTTGTGGTTTAGCCCATATATTTAATAACGATATTCTAGATTCTCCATAAAAACATACATAGGTGCGTCCTGAGCCAAATGTGCCTTGATATTGCTGGAATTTATCATGTATGTGAACTGCAATGTTTATTACAGGATATACAGTATATTAAATATGCTTTATTTCAGGTGTTATAACCATGTTGGGATATACTGTATGTGAACTTTGTTGCTTTACTACAAGATATATCTCTAAACTGTGCATTGTTTCAGGTCAGTTAAGTGTGATATACATTTATACTGAATACTAAGTGGAATACTAATATTCAGTTCAGAAGCCTGTCTTTGGTTTAATCGATGTCAGTCTGATTATGAATATATAAATAAAAAATCAAGCACACTTGTTTATTTGTGGTGTGTAAAATTTGTTTCTGTACATCATAAATTATTGATGAACTGAGCATTAATATTCGTCCAGTGGACTGTAGCTGGAGGTAACAGTGATGGGTATAAATCATTCATAAAACAATAAAAATCATTACCTGGTTCTTTATATGAAAGTTTAGTTCATCTTTAGGTCTTCGGGCCACAGGTTGGACTGGCAGCATACAGATATATGTAAAATATTAAAGAACACCTCTTTTAGCTCCAAGACAAATACATTGGTTTGTTCTGGCAGTGTTCTCTCTCTCTCTCTCTCTCTCTCTCTCTCTCTCTCTCTCTCTCTCTCTCTCTCTCTCTCTCTCCTCTGAGAGGAGAGGTGAGTTCAAAGGAGAAGATTAGGGATTCTATTGTAAGATCAAGGTAATTTCTTTCTTATCCTGAGTGAATGTGATACTCCATATTTACACTGACTTGATTTTTTCCAATGTTGATGTGTTTTTTGGTTTTGTTGTAGTTTTTTTTTACAGTAATTCTACAGCGTCAACTGAAACTCCAAACCGCAGCCAAAATCAATGTTTTAATGCTCTTATCAATAACTAGGCCTGATCAGTTTAATCTCGGCATGGATAAGCCTTGCGGTGAGCAGGGAGTCTCTCAGCGATCGCACAGGGTTTGAGCCGCTCTGTTTGTGGGGGATCAGCGACGCAGTCGTCCGTGACGCACAAGTACACACCACCACCGACCTGTCAACAACGAGTCACTGAACCATATACTCTGGAGGATTTCACAATAAAAGCTTCATCAATAGCAGCCGTAATATGTGGCGAGAATAACCAGTTTCCTAAGTTGGATATTACTTTATCCCTTCCGGAGACAACAAACAACCTTTAACACCCAGCTGGAAATGTGGAGCAAAGCTTCCAGCAACTTCTAGAAGAGTTCTGGGGTTTAGTGTCCTGGCTTTGTCTGTCTCTCTGACCACACTGTCTGTGTGTCTGTCTGTCTGTCTGTCTGACAACACTGTCTGTCTGTCTGTCTGACCACACTGTCTGTCTGTCTGTCTGTCTGTCTGACAACACTGTCTGTCTGTCTGTCTGACCACAGTGTCTGTCTGGCTGTCTGTCTGTCTGTCTGTCTGACCACACTGTCTGTCTGTCTGTCTGTCTGTCTGTCTGTCTGTCTGTCTGACAGACGGTCATTACTGCCTGACTGCTTGGTATTGAGGAGCTGAGCTTGAACCTTGATCAAGTCCCACCCTCATGTTTGTCCCATACATTGACATGTCCACACACACACACACAGACAGAGGCTATTTGCTGTGCCTGCCATGTCGCTAGGTGCTAGCCCTAATTGGCCGTATGTGTAAAGGCACCTCCTCGCTCAGGCAGACGAGCAGTGGTCAACAGTAAATGAGAAGCGACAGAATATCACCGTTTAAGAAACAGGCTCGGTTCAGGCTGCGTTTAGGGACGAAGAGAGGAAAAGATTGCAACGAGATAATGAGATGGCTAAAAGCTTGATCTTGAGAATAATTAGCTTCTTTGGCTCCACGGCCTCAAGTGGGGAACCGTTAATCAAAGGTTGGAATGAAATAAACTTTGTTCAAAGATCCTTTCCCAAAGAGCGAGGGAGAGACTGAGACAGAGAGGAGGAGAGAGAGACAGAGAGGGGGAGAGAGAGTAAGAGAAGGAGAAAGAGAGAGAGAATGTAAGAGAAAGGAGGGGGAAAAAAATCCAATTATTTTGCTTCTTTATCACTTGACTTGATACAAATAAGACACGCTTCTGAGAGGCAACACAGTTTAGTTTTATAATTGCTGTTTTACCACCTGCCAGTAAGGCTCCCAGTCACTCTGTCTTTGTCTCCCTGGCTCTCCAGCCCAAGATAATCATCCCCAAACCCAATTAGACTGTGTGATGACGACAACACAGGCTGATTCCACGGTAATAACGACAGAGGGAATGGCAGTGAAGCTAATATTCCATATCGTTAGCGTTCTATCCGAAGTCAACACCGTCGCACGCATCTCCTCGAAATACAACACCACCGCACGGAGGTGTTGTGTCAGTCGCTGCTGTTATACGACGAAGACGACGTCTGCCGATGTGGCGCCTCTTCTGACAGGCCCCGCCCATTTCTGTGTCCCTCAATCCGTGCTGGAACCGTGAGACGGAGCCAATCTGCACTGAGCCTGAGAGAGGAAAAACAAAATACGGGGACCACCCATCATCATGTCATGTGACATATTACGTTGTGTATAAAGACCAGGACGTGGACTCCACGGTCTGTGTGCATGCTTTGAATCAAAACACAACGTTCCCCACAAAGTAGTGTGCACACGCACACCATGGAAATATTCTGCCAAAATGAGGATTTAAAATGCTATAATCTCAGAATGAAATTATTTCATTTATTTAATTATTATTACATACCTTTAACACCCTTTGCTCGAGAAGCATGCGGACGTATGGTTTAATAATTGAAACCCGGCATTCATATCACATGGCATAAAGAAAACTGGACATTGCTGGACAAGCCAACAGCATCAAATCATACCAGACATTGCCAAACAATACGAGAAATCACCGGGTGTTCCTAGACATAATAAAAAGATACCCTGACATCGCCAGACAATACCAGACATCGTCGTCTGTGAATCCCTCTTCCCTACCCTAAGCCCTCAATTTGTTCATTCATGTGCAGCCCCACCATGTTTTAAGTATCCCAACAGGAATTGGATTTTTCTGAGCTGCATTTATGCACCTTCGTTGCAGTGCGCACGGAAAGCAGATTATTTATTTTACTCCAGCACACATCTCATGATATGTTCGCCTATTCCGATTAAAGGTGTAGTCAGCGATTGTAAGATAACACACCTTTTGTCAACTTCAGCGACTATCTACTCGCGGCCCGTTATCTGCCCGGTCTGTGTGCACGCCGAAAAAATAATACGGTGTGTAAATGCAGCCCTGGCTCTGTAAAACACTATCCTAGCCTTGGCAATGTGTTTCCAATGTGTGGGGAGTGAGTTTCAAAGATCAACAAGCTTTCTCCAGATTGACTGACTACACCTTTAAGGGACAAGGCTGAACCATGCGGATTTCACATCCAGTTCCCGGAGAAAGAAAATTAGATAAGAACACAAATTCAGAACAAAACAGTGCACAGGAACACAGATCAACAGTATGTCAAGGAGTTCATTGCTTCTGACTGAACGGCATTGGCCAGTGTAATAAAACTTTGAAAAGAGGGAGTTGTTTATTCACTTTTTTTTTAAATCATTTTCACAGCCACCCGAACAACAGTAGCCGTTCATAAAGCAATTAATTCACTGTGTAAACCTAACCCGGCATTCCAACTCCTTTAGATGTCATGAGAATATAAAATAAAATAAAAAAAAGCCCAACGAAGCGTAACAAAGCACTATCTGAGCGATGAGTGCAGTGAGGGGCCACAAATTACACTATAATGCTGGTGTGTCAAAGACTCATGGGAAGTGTAGTTGAGTAATGCTGGAACAAAGACACAGTTGTTGTACCTTTTGTTAAAAATAATAGGTGTTCAAACATGATTGCCAACACAGCCCATACAGCATAGAATATGAATAAAACAGGCTTATATGATCTCGGTCTCGGTCAGTCTCAAAACGATCGATCTGCGTAGAAATACAGCCGCTGAATGGAACAACAGCGGGCCTCGCAGTGAGGATGGGACATTTTAAAATATAAAATACACTAACAACATGTCTGCCCCCCCCCCGGGACTTTAGTGGAACGGACTGGGGTTTTAGTCTTTACGATACTAGACATCGCTAGATGATACCAGGCATTAAAATGTGCTACACATG
>JAOEGT010043354.1:0-19507 GCA_025447795.1 Speoplatyrhinus poulsoni | reverse complement strand
ACGTCAGACATCGCTAGACGACACCAGGCATTAAAATGTGCTACCACATGACGTCAGACATCGCTAGACGACACCAGGCATTAAAATGTGCTACCACATGACGTCAGACATCGCTAGACGACACCAGAACAACAATCCTTTTCCCTACTGTCACTGGAGGCAGATAAGGCGACAAGCAAAAGGCTATCGCAAACATGCACGCCCGATGTTGTCAACGGCAACACACCTTACTCACAGTGTGCACAGAAATGTACACACATTATACAATACAGTACACATGGTAGTTTACTGTGCGCGCGCACACACACACACACACAGTAGCGTATACACACTATGTGGATTACGACACATTGGGTGTTCGACAGCATCATGCGTTTGACAGCTCTTCCCGCGACAAGTCAGTGAGAGCCGCACTTAGCCATGTGAACACTTATATCCAGTTTGGCTGAAAATAGCTTATTATTCAGAATGTTTATCTTATTGTTAGTTATTGTGTAGGCTATTTTGTGTCCGGAAAAAAAAAAAACTTGTCTCCTCCGAGACATTTTCGAGAGAGAGAGAGAGAGAGAGAGAGAGAGAGACAACAGAAAATGTTGAGAGATAGATTGAGGACTGCACATTTCTTCGCCACAACAAATGATCAAAAACAAACAGAAGCCAATACCCTGTGTTGCCCTCCAGAGCCACATGGAAAATATTAAAAGGCTGAAACACAATGCTGGAAATGAGAAACGACCTAATATAGTGATTCTATTAAAAAGCCATCTGACCGTTAATAAAAGTAATGATTTGATGAGAACATCATTGGGCCTCGAGGTGCTGTTTGTTTTTACACACCCCGTTTGCAGGGATGCAGGCTCTCTGTGTGTGTGCGTGCGTGCGTGTTTGAACATAAAACAAAATTGCAGCATTTTGCCATGTCTGATTTAATGACTTATTTTATGTGTCTGCGTGAATGTGGATGCAAACTAAATATTGGAGTGAAGTCAAACATGTTACCTAAGAGATATTAACCATGAAAATATCAAATGTGATTAAAATGAGATCAGGAATTATTTATTAAGACTACAGTGCAACCATCGCTAGATACAGTAAATCACTATGTTTGATTAACAGCTGTCCGTAGGAAGAGAATAAATGTACAAACATGTTTAAAGTGGTAGATGAAAACATATTTATTCTTTATTCTTGTATTGACCTTATCATGCACCAGGTGAGACTCAACACAAAGACAAGTATGCATGTAATACCAAAAGGAGCAGGTAAACTCTGAACAAGATCACAATAGAGACACGCAGGATCATAACGGGGGCAGGCTGATAGTACAAACATGGGTAGTCTCAGGTCGAAGGTATAGAATCACAGGCAGCTCTCTCGGCACAGGCAGGGTAATCGAAACAGGGTAAACTTAAACAACAGGCAAATGCAGATATTAGCCTTGTTCACACCAAGGGACATGTAGTGTACACAAAACTAACTAGCAGGTATTAGCCTAGTTCACACCAAGGGACATGTAGTGTACACAAAACTAACTAGCAGGTATTAGCCTTGTTCACACCAAGGGACATGTAGTGTACACAAAACTAACTAGCAGGTATTAGCCTTGTTCACACCAAGGAACATGTAGTGTACACAAAACTAACTAGCACAGACTAACAAACACTGGGTTATACTGGGTTATACTGTATACCCAGGGGATAACAAGAGACCAGGGAGACTCTGTGTGGGTGGAGACAAGCATGAGACAAGTGAACATAATAAGGGCATTCAGGTTGGGACAATACCTGCCCTTGAACGCCACCTGGAGTTCTACCTGGAAACATACCTGGTTGATCAGGGTTTTGACGAGAGCTGCGTTTACACGGACCCTATTATTCCGATTGGAATCGTGTTAAATGCTTTACCCGAATCTCAACCCAAACCTCAACAGGAAGAGAAAGAGCCTACCGGAAATTTCATTCGGAAACAGAGGGGTAGTATAAACTGTTCCTATATATCGTGTAAATGGTTTAACCCGATTTCTTCATGGTTGCATTCTATTGCGCATTCCCCCAAGTCTAAAACTTAAGGCTACCGTTGTTTTGTGAATGCCGGATTGATTGGAGACAAGGCGGTATTCTGCACAAGTATTGTATAAAGTCTGGACAAAACAATTGTGACACATGTAAATATGTGAATGGGAGCTACGGTGACTTCATCTGACACCATAATACCACCATCACACAAACAGCCTCCCCTTCTCACTGCAGCAGAGTATTAGTAGGGTTTCAGCCTTTTTGCTAGCAGGAAACGTTACATTACAGAGAGTAAATAATGTGTGCATGTTAAACATCTGTTCAAATTAAAGGTATAGTCAGCTATTGCACGCTAATTGTAAGATAATTTTGTCAAATTCACCAAATGAAGAGTTCAATTGCAAAAACCTGTCCATCTGAAAAATAGTAGAAATTAGCAATTTAAAACTTTCACCTTTATTACAATTAAAAGGATGTTTGGCACTGAATAGAAAGTAATACCTTCCAAAAGTGTAACTACAGTACTTATTTAGATATTGTCAATTTAAAAACAAAAGATGTCAGATGAACTTTTTGTATCTGAACTCTTCAAATATCTCCTCTCATTTCACTAGTTTACCGTATGCGCATGTCGAAAAAAGTATCCGATACTTCTACACAGCCCTGGCTCTGTAATTAAGAACTTAAGTGGTAAACACCACTCACAACAACAAAGCCATAGTACTACAAAAATACAATGATTTGCTTAATATGCCAAACCATTGCTACATTACTAAGATTATATATGGTTTGAAGAAAATCCATACTGTTGCTGTTTGGTGTATACTTTTTCATTGCTTTTGTCTGGCTAGAATTGTTGTAGTCGGCTTGTGTTTATGTGAATGTTGCAGAAGTTTGAGTGAATCAACCTTGAGGTCAAAGTCTGTTAAAATAGCAAATAAAGTATGTATCTTTGCATAACCAATATGACGGAAGGTAGAGTGCTGTAAATGTCACATGTTCACTCTTGTGCAGAGATTCAAGGTTGGGGTCGGTTCAGATGAATTTGAAGTAGAGGAAATGTATTTTCTAAATTTACCTTGTTTACCTTTAATTTTGATTCTGGATAGAGGGAGACAAAATTACTTTCTGTGTATGTTTGTATGTGTGTGTGTGTGTGTGTGTGTGTGTGTGTCTCCACACACACACTTGCACATAATGTATGAAAACACAATCACAACTGGGCAACATGGTGGCCCAGTGGGCAGCACTGTGGCCTCACAGCAAGAAGATCTCGGCATGTTCTCCCCGTGTCTGCGTGGGTTTCCTCCGGTTTCCCCCACATCCAAAAAACATGTCAGGTTCACTCTCTACAGTCAGTGCCATTGGCCGCTATCTGGAGTTGGGCCCCGGGCGCTGCACAGCGGCTGCCCACTGCTCCCTTCAGGGATGAGTTAAATGCAGAGAACACATTTCGCTACATGTATGTATGTGACAATAAAAGCACCGTTACTATTACATGGTACAACCAGAAGGTTGTGGTTGTACGTGTCATCACCCAGTAGAACAACAGAATATATCAGTTGTGCAGGAGTATTCACAGTATCCTGTAATTGGACTGGCTGCTCATAGCTGGACAACTGGAAGACAGCGTTCTATGATACTTCTAATATCAGTATGTAAGAGTATGTTTGTACTGCTCAGCTCCCACCAGAACCAGTAGAAGATTGCACTGGGCAGCGTAGAACCAGTGGAAGACTGGACATACAGTGTATGAAGCAGGACTTTATTAAGTTTTGAGAATGTCGTTAAGATTCCTCCTCCTTCCTCCACAGTACAGCAGATATGAATTATAAAAATAGCCATGTTTCTAACCGACAGACTTTTTTCCACAATTAACATGACGACTTTGAAATAGCAACCGGAGTCTTTCTCTTTCTCATCTTTGTTTCCGCCTCTGATGTCAGTGGGCCATATTTTGTCGAGAGCCGAACAGGACTTTGGCTGTTCCAGCAAATTTACAAGAAAAAAGAGCAGAGAGCGAAATATGAAATATGACTCCTAATCAGCTACAGGAAACAGCAAGGCCGCAGAGTTCAGCCTTTCTTAATTAGTTTGCAGTATATCTGTAATTATTCCTGCATTTTTAAATTCACTTAAGGCGTTAATTCCTCTGTTCATTTGGAAGTTTCTGGTTCAAGGATGTCCTGAAGTTACATTTCCAAATCAATTCTGGATCAGCCCCGGAAAACCTGATGTAATTGTAATCTCTAGTATGGCTTTTTACGACCCTCGGAAGTGCCCGGCATTTGTTCCTAGACGCAGCACTGTGCTAGAGACCTTGTAGCTTGTGCTAGTGCGGCCACTGCTCTTGCATGCTAATGAATCCATAGATACAGTACAAGCCTGTGTGTGTGTGTGCCATGCTGTTGTATTTATGTGTTCAGGAGAGAATGTGCACACACACACACACACGCACACACACACACACACGCACACACACACAAACAGGGCTCAAAAGTGCAAGGCTACAGTACAATACACCAAGATCTATATTTTTTCTTTTTTTTCCACCAAACAAATATTTAGTTTTTGTATAATTTCCTTTCATTTCCTCAAAATGAAACAAATACACCTTATTTACCATAGCTAATTTCCAGCCCAGTTGTTGACATTTTTTTGCCTTCTTGTTAATACTAATATTCCCTTGTTGTCTGTTAAGAAACATCAGCTCAATCGTGGTTTATTTTAGTATTTGAGGTATCAAAAAAATAATCCTGGAAAACATGGATGATGAACATCAGAAGCGCGGGAACACCAGACGGAAAACATTGCTGAACAAGGACCTTGGTACATGTAAATAATGCAGCAGATGCATTTGCGTGCTCTTTGCATGTTCTGTGGGCGGGCACTGTCCCGGCTGTAATGTCTGACAGTCTTCATTAGAAATGACTTGGTTAGTCGTTGAAAGTCTTCAGAGGCCTCTCACAATATGAAACACACTTCCAGGGGAAACACACCCGAGGCCGCCCCCCTCTCTAAATGTCAGAGCCCCTGGAGCGCGACAAGCCTGCGATAAACAAGCAGCCCCAAAACCCGGGCCTGACAAGACCGAATCCAATTTAATGGTTGTGCGATTCTCTCATCCGTCCGATCTAATCTCCTCCACGGCGACGTTCAAAATCTCACCATACATAAATAACCTGCTCCAGAGAACTCCGCAGGTTATTAAAATTACAGCACAAAATCACAAATGGCTTTTATGGAGTCATCCACGAGCCAAATAGCCGCGCTCACTGTGCCGAGATCAGCAGGCGGAATCCATCATCGCTAATACCAAACATCCTGTTTCCTTCACACTGTAGATGACTGCCTTCTGTCTGTTGGGAGAAATTACCACAATACAACAAAATGAATCCATAAAGACGCACAAAGGGCCTAGCGCATTTGCTTCTGTTCATTTATTTGGCTTCATTTATACACCTTAAAGCAATACTGAACTTTTGTAAAATCCTCTGTATCTCCCTTAAGCCACACATTGGTAATTTACAATGAAATAATCATTTGTGGTACGCAATAGTACATTTCAAATGAAACTGTTCTTGTTCACAATGTAATACATCATTACATTGGATTACAATCCTGGCAGGTTATACAGCAGGTTAGTGGTTAGGGTGGTTGACTCTCATTTATTCAATAGCATTTCTACCACTTTCCTGTAAGCAACCTTGAGCGACAGGATCAACGGGGCAGGCTTTGACTCTCGACGCCTGGTGGCACAAGCACCCGAAACCGATCTGCAATACTCTACATTCCATGTTTTCTTCTCTCAGGTGCTTCACTTAGCTCACACTGCGGTATGGTGCTTCTGTGCATCGATTCTTTTTAAAGAATCAACATTTAAGAATGATGTAAGAATCAAGAGATATAGCCGTAGTCATGGCTGTGGCTCCTGCTGCTGTCTCCAGGAACACACGGTGAGCCACTGAAAAGCATGAGCTGTCTGTTCTCATGAGTAAGGCAAACCTCAATATTCTCAGTATGGTACTGTAAGTTGTTTGGCTGAAAGCATATGACCGATATATTCTGTGTTGTATTACAATGTAACTCCAGGATGCAGAGATGTTGATAATGTAAACATTGCTTCTCCAGGCACAATGTAAACAACTAAACAACTAACTAAAATGTAAACAGCTGAGGTCAAAGTGTGACTTTCAACTATTAACAGGCTGCTTTTATACAGCGCTTTTCTAACCTTCCGGCCACTCAAAGCGCTGTACAGTATTGCAGCTGGGAGAAGTTAGGGTTAGGTGCCTGGCTCAAAGACACCTCAACACTTAGTGAGGAGTTTTTGGGGTTCAAACCAGTGACTACTGTTGCCCTTATGTTGTACAATGCAAATGAGTGATCATTTTGTGACTCTGCTTATTGAGTGTGTTCAGTTCAGTATTTTATAAAAGGTCTGCTGTATTTCTACTTTGTGCAAGTTGAATTGAAAATATGTGTTAAATATAATATATAATGTTATAATAAACTCAACAACCATATTACCATAAATGTTTGAAGCTCTTGTGCAGTATTGGCTATTTAACGTGTCCCTCAGCTGGTCGGCTCAATTCACAATCAGAGCCATGATCAGAACAATCTTTTATTGTCCTGGCATTGAAATTGTACAATTAAAATGTTAATTAAAATGTTACCCTTTGAGGCGTTTTTCTCTTTACTGTATAGATTTTTCCTCACATGAACATTCAGAAGAGAAACTTTGAAATAAAAAAAGAAATGTTTATTCAAGGTTTTTCTGGTCTGCGGCAGGTAACGCTTGACACTGCAACAGTAATGACACTGCCATTCACATTTCTCCTCATAAGTGGAAACATCGTCTGATAAATGTTTCAAGGTTAGGGAGCGATGGCATTCATTCTCCATTTGCTTTTCTCTGGAGTTACACAGACTAGTGCTGTGTATGCCTTGATGGTGTTCAATGTAGCTTTTAAATCAGAACTATTCATCAAGTTCTATAGGTGAGAGCTCTGTGTCCCTGTCACAAACCAAAATGGAAGAAAAATTTTATGATATAAAGTTACAGATATGCCTTATCATCTAGCAATACAAGTTGTTATACAGTATAATGGTCCACTTAATATTGTTAGAAATTATTAAAACATGGTTCAAAAGTCCATTACCAAGATCTAAGTGGAATCACTAAATATTTTGTTTAGTATCAACTCTTTTAATATCCCCAAAATGACATTTTTTGAAAACACAATGTTCTTAGTAGGGCTGCAACTAATTAATATTTCCATAATCAATCTCCAGATTGTAAAAGTATTAAAAGAAAGATAAACAGGCATCTTGACTTGTGTTGAAAGTAAACATTTTGTGTTAGATTTTGATGAATGATAAAAACAACAGTGGGAATGATATGAGCAGAGGATGAGAATGGTTCTGTGGATATGAAAGAGAGAGAATGGATGAGTAAAGGCAGCAAGAAATAAATGAAAAGAAATATGTAGGACAGATATACTGTATATAAAGGTAGTGGACTCTACTATATAAACCAGTACCTATTTTATTTTGCATCTCTCTGATGTTGTCCATTAAATGTGGACTTTCTAAGTGTTTGATGATAAGCAAAGGAGTGTTCATTGGGTAGAAAACAACCACAAATAATGTTTATTTTAACATGGTGATGCTGGCACTAAAATCCAATGTGGAGTGAACACCACGTTTGATAAATTTTTATTTCAGTATTATGCACTAATTACACCCATTTGCCTCAGTCTCTGGCACAATGTTTTTGTGGACAAGAAGGATACCTGCATCAACTACCAAGGGTTTAATAACATCAGAATAGGTATCCACTTTCTCTCATCGCCACGGCCTTCAAATCCCTCCAGGGTGCTATGGATATTACTAAACTGGACCTCCGAAATGTATACCATCTGGTTTGGAGATGAGTGAAAGTCTAGCTTCCACACATGTAAGAGTAGGTAGGGACAAGAACAAGCTGTACACAGGCTAAAGGTAGTATTTAGGAGCTGATATAGGTTACAGCAGGGCTATTCAACTCCGATCCTGGAGGGCCACTGTCCTGCATGTTTTAGATCTCTCCCTGCTCCAACACGCCTGATTCAAGGTCGTTAGAATCCTGCACCATTCTGCCACTTGCGTGTAGTGCAATTGGCCAATATGGGTTCCCTACCCCTGTTTTAGATGGTAGGTGGTGGTAATGCACCATGTAAACAGTAAATGGCAGTAATGCACCACATGCAACAGAGTATTGCACACTTGTCAAATCCATACTAGTATTGGCCTATATGGTGTCGGCTGTCGGTTCAGCCCGCGGCTGGCTGAACTAGGCTTATCTAGTGTTTCCCTTGTTTTTAACAGAAGGCAAATGTAAACAGACTGCTTTACAGCAGATTCCAGGTCAGTCCTGCGCTGTGTAAACTGGTCCTGGTATCTGCTGGATTGGGTCCAGTCTTGTTCCAGTTCACCTCACGAGGCCTTCTTCTGTGGATTATCTCCCCAGACTCCAGGAGCCTGCAGACAAACCTAACGGTGAAGCGGCAGGTGTCCCGTATGGTTGCTCTCAATAACACCCTCCCTGCCTCCCTCTTTGAGTCTGTGCCTGCGTCTCTTTTATGCTGTTTTAAACATGGAAGCGATGGCGAACACAATCAGCATTAATACTTTCACACACACACACACACACACACACACACACACACACACACACACACACAGCTGGCTCCTATAATTGCGTACTTCGGCTTTCACGGGGGAAAAAAATTGCTTTTTTTCCATTCTCTTATCCCTTCATCATCGTCTCCTCCTGAGCGACAACAAGCCTTGTTGCCACGCCGACACTGAATGGAGCTTGGGTGAAAGAAGCACTAAACAGCAAACAGGAAGTGAGTCTGAAGATCCCAAACATCTGTTCACTGCCGACCGCCCGCTCCATCATCTCCACATTTGTGTTGATTGCTCTTTCAGTCTGGAGAAAGAGAGGAATGTTACGACTGAAACGCTTCAAACACTTGACAAACACTTAAAATCTGTTCACCTTCCTGGCTCTGTTAGATAATATTACACGTGACGCTAACCAACAAAGAAATAGAAGGTGTTGTGGCCAAAAACATAACAGCGCTGAGTTTCCCCATATAGTAAATGGTTGTTTCCTATTACTCAATGAGGAATACCATAAGTATGCATGTAATGTGCTCAGCAATATTTAGATTTGCACACAAATTATTTAATTACAGTTTACATTTTAGGATCAGTGTTTCTGCATGGGAAATGTAGTAAAAAAACATTGATTAAATAAAATAATACACTTTTTTTTTTACCTTTTACTAAATTTGTAATGGGTGTAGGAAAGACATTGACTGTTTGTGGTTATTTTTATGCAATAATTAATATAAAATTATAATATGAGGCTAGCAGTTTGTATAGCAGGCGTTCACATTCAAAAGCATAAAGAAATGATATACCTGATGTAAATTTTGTCGCCTACATATTCCAGTGCATAAAAGTGCATATTTCAGATAAATACTAAAGGAATAAGTTAGTGTGTTTGTATTAACGTTATTATTGACATAATAATGACCCATCTCAAGGTGTGCAATAACGTTGGAGTTGTAAACAAAGGTTTACATGATGTCTGTGCGTGTGCTGACAGGCTAGTGAATTAGACACACCTTTTAATGTGACATGCGTGTTTTTAAGGTGTTACCTGACACTGCAACACATTCTCCAGCAAAGGAGAAATTAGACTTTTTTTTTTTTTCTCATCTCAGTGAATTTTAATTAGCGCGCTGTTCTTGGGGATCCACACTTTAATGAAGCAAACGGCGTTCTCCTGCCACTCCTATCGGAGCACACATCAGTTTGGAAAAGGAAACGTAATTAAAAAGATATCACAGCCTGTCAGGCTCAACGCGCTTTTTCAATTACGTTTTCTTTGTAGGTTTAAAGCTCTCAATCAAAAACATTCTGACTGTTGAGATTACAGGCACAGTGTTTACCTCCAGGCTTCTAGGAAAATAACATGGGCTCCAACATGGATGTGGCAATGTTGTAGCTTTACTGTCATACAGGGTCAGCACACCACATCAAAGTGCCGAATTATGTTTTACTGTTTTCTATTATCATAAAATGAGCAGTATTAATTAATCTATACTTTGATTAAGTGAGATTTGAAATTAATACCGACTATCTCATTTAACTGACATCCCTCCGCGGCCCTCCGAGGCACCGCCCCAGACATTGAAACTCATTGTGAAGCAAAGCATAGTACTCCAGAGCCGGCAGCAAAAAGTGTTCTTTTATGAATACATTTTTTGTGTCGGCAGATTGTTTCCTATAATACATGTTGGTATAAGAAATTTGCTGGAAAAAAATATTTTTAAATGTTAATTTCAAACCCTTTTACACTCTATTAATGTTCTATCGGGAGCCGATGTTTATTTTCGCTGTGTTGTTGGACATGTGTGAACTAGTGTTGGCATCGATACGTTACTGAGATCGGAAATCGTTCTGATACAGACTTGTAGCTGGATCGCTATTGGTGACAAAATTTGACAGTTGTAACTGATTTATGGGTCTGATCCAAATTAATTAATGTACCCGCATAGGTCTAATTTCAAGCATTAGCAATGCCTAACCTAAATATTTCCTTATATTCATATATAGCTACATGTTACATTATGTTTTACAGAGTTAGGAAAGCAATGTTTAAGCCTGATGGTACCTTACACAGTGTCACAGTGAGGAATGTAACACTGGGATTGGATTGGTACTCGGTATCAGCCAATAACCAAAAGTGCAGATATCTGTATCGGTATCAGGACTGAAAAAAATTGGATCGTGCCCTACTCATTATTAACATGGATAGGAATTGAATCTCTTTTGCAGTCAGCCTCAAGTGGCCATTCCAGGAACTGCAGATTTTTTTAGCATCATAGGTTCTTGCTTGGGTGTGTTGGGTGTGTCCCTGCATGGTTACGCTGATGACACTGGCTGTCCTCAAATCTTGTGCTACCCCTGATGGGGATGTTGACGATCAGGCAGGCTAGACATATGCAGACATGCTGTAGCTACCCCAGGGAGTCCTGCTCAATCTACTGTATGGATTACTTTCCTGCATCTTTGCAACATTACAGAAAATTATCAAATTATATCTATCAGTGATGCATAAACCTTAGACTTTAGCATTCCCACTAAGTATCAAAGTTAGTGTAAAATGCTGCTTACAGAATCCACTATAGCAGCTAACTGTGTTGCTACTATAGTACCACGGTGCCACATGACCTATGACCTATGACCTTACCCATCAGACATTGTTGTGTCATACCATCTCAAGCCTGTCACAAATTACATGCTTCCTTCATACTCCAAGAAATCATCATGTGTTTACTTTCACACTGGGCCGCAATATTCTGATATATCCTGCCAGTCGCATGAGTCAGTCAGAAAAGTGACTCATGTAAAATAACTTTTTATTTCATCATTTGATTATGTCTCGGTCACTAGTCACTTTCATATGTACAGTATAGGTCTACAATTATTTTTCTCTCTAATTGTTGCCGCTGTTTTAATCCTTATTTATATCTTGTGTTATTTTTGTTATTCATTTTGTGTGCTGAGAGACTGGAATATTGCTTTTAGGCATAGTCATGTCTTTCTTTTGATCTTTTATGTAAAAGTTTGTCAAGTCTATTATGATAATGCACTTTGGATACACACAACTTGACTTGTAACAGCTGCTGTAGCACTGCACACAACATTATCTCCATCGTCAACCTGTAGATCAGGCTGGTAGCACACAGAGGCACACACCTTATGCATCTTTCATCTGACGATGATTAAATACTCTGGACGTGGAGGATCTAATGGTTTCCATTGGCCGCCGTGGTGTAGAGGTGTTTGTTCAGCATTAATAACCTGCAGAGAAAACCACTCATCGGGAGGTGGTTACACACCACCCCCCTGTTTCTCACTCGCTTTCATGTCAGGCAAGAGAGGAGAGGAGAGGAGGAGAGCAGAGAAGGGAAGGTACGGGGAAGAGAGGAGAGGAGAGGAGAGGAGAGGAGGAGAGGAGAGGAGAGAGGAGGAAGGTAAGGGAAAGGGAGGAGAGGAGAAAGATGGGGAGAGGAGAGGAGAGAGGTGAGGGGAGGTGAGAGGAGAGGAGAGAGGAGGGAAGGAGAGATAAAATAAGTGGAGCGAATCAGAGGATAGAGATGGGGAGGAGAGGAGATGAAAGGGGGAGAGAAGAGAGGATGAGGGCCACCGAGGAGGTTTGGTCTCCATCAACACGAGGAGCATGCAAGCCACCTCCTCAAAACACGTCAAAACAAGACCTGCGCCTCCCTCCGCCGGCCTTCCCCAGCAGAGGAGAGGAGATCTCCAGCACTGAAGACATCATTATCATCACCATCATCTCCGGCATCACCATAAGACCTTTGTAGGTGCTCAGCATCCTGCAGGTATGAGCTGCTTCCCAGGGACAAATTAGCCAATCAAGACGCAGCGCTTTCTTTTGTTTCTTTTCTGGGAGTAATAAAAATGTCTGCAGCGCGACATTAAAGCCATATTCTAACAGTATGGGAGAGAGGAGAGAGAGGGGAAATGAAAGCTGATGTGAGTTCGCCTCCAGCGACATTCCCAGTTCTCCTCACGGTTTGATGTCACGGAGCGCCGGCACTCCAACGGGGAGAAGCTCATTTCAGGCACGAATAATTTCTCCATTATAGGTGCACAATTATCCCACTGTGACTCTGAATACAGATACAGGAAATAACATGGTACATCCTGGCCTGACAGAGAGAAGAAAGAGACAGAGAGAGCTAGAGAGAGAGAGAGAGAGAGAGAGAGAGAGAGAGAGAATAAAGAAGGTGATCGAGAAGGAAAACAAATGGTTCCTGTAAACAAGTGGTTTAGACGCTTCCTCGTTCTTAATTGTAATCAGTGTTTAAAGTTAAATACAATCTAATCTCGGCAAGGACACTTAAAATGCTACTACAGTATCTGTGTTGTGCATGCGAGACTTGCCTTACAATAAATCCTACACCGCATGTGACCGGACTCCGTGTATGTGCGAACACACATGCAGTACTGTACAGAGTTATACTGCTTTATGTTTTCATGATTTATCTAATGTATGGCAGGGTTTGGAAGCCTCTCTGTGTGTGAATTATACGAACTGCGAATATTCATCTATTCTGTTTTCTGACAGGATTTACTGTGTCGCCCCAGGGCATCCTTAAAACATAACACATTTGCAAAACTGTAAGAAAACGTCCAGGAGAATATTGTGATGTTGTTTTGTGCTGAGTGGGAATTTTTTAAGGGAGTTTTAAGGGACCTTTCTGTCTCGTGGGTTGATTTAAAGCTCTTAACGGAGAGGGATCGGGTTCCTCTGTCTAACAGAAGGCCTTTAGAAGAAAACACTATTTCCAAACTTCCTGTAAAATACTTCCTCCAATTAGGGAACTCTCCCAGGGTGCATTGCAACATTTGTCTCCATTAATAATGTAGCTTATAAGAAGAGCCAAGCATTGTGGGTAAATTCCAATGAGGAGTTCTTGGAAGTATCAGAGTGAACCAATTACAGCAGAAGTTATCTAGCTCGGCATTGAGCTGGGATACATAAATATATAATATTGTATAGAAAAGATTATAGACAATACCCCCAACACAAAGTCAACGGTAGAAACAAATAAACCCCGCAGACAGCATCTTCTGCACTTGATTAACCTGACCGATACTGTACTGTGTGTTTACACAGTCAGCCAGTCACAGTGTGTGTGCATGTGTGTGTCTGTGTGAAGCACAAACCCCCCCCCCCCCCCCCCCACCGTCGTGACAGACTGTTCAGGCCTCCGGTTTCCCGCTCAAAGACAAACCTTCTAATAAGGACGAAGACGCTTTGGCTCGTCCGCACTCTAATCCGCATATCTCACACTGCAGTCGCAGATCCGAAGCGATGGGATCACGGCGCGGTCCGCCCAAGCGTGCTAAATCCATTTTGAAACATATTTCAGGATGCCAATCTTGTGGATTATTGGCCGGTGATCACTCGTCCCGGTGAGATGTTGGAGGACAGATATGTGCCTTGTTGTGTTAATAAATAATACTCCGCAGAGCATGAAACATCAAACCGTTCATCTGGAAATATTTTTCACAGAGAGATTCTGAATGTGCTGTCAATGTGCTGCCCTCTGGGAAAAAATATATATTTCTGAGCTGCATTCGCACCTACAGTACGCTGTTTAGTTCCATTCATTTCAACTCTAGTTATATTACCCCTTTAGTTTATTTAGGCAGGTGAGAACAAACCCTGTCCAACTAAGTAACCAAACAGCCTCACACCTGAACTTCCAAGTGAGCTTGAGTTTGGTTTGTTTGTGTGTATGTACATTGCAAATGACTGGAGCGACAAATGTAATTAGGTTAGTGGCATGCTTATCCTGTGTGTTCAAGTCCATTATTATGACAAGCAAAGTTAAGCCAAGAGCAAGAGCTTTATTTGACATCAAATTAATCAAACAAGGATGACAGCTATTCCCTTAATTATACAGTAACACAGTATTTATTTTTAGTTTTGCATGTCAAATGGTTTCATGCTTAGCATCACCTGTTAAGACCAGATCAGGTTTATTTGGACTAAAGAAATATGTGCAGATGTGAACATTAACAAGGATTCTTTTCAGAACAAACCAGGGTTTAACAGTCCAGAATCTTCAGATAAGTCCTCCAGAAGATCATATTATTATTGAATTATCAAATATCTTTGTAATTTGTACAGTGCTCTGGTAGGAACTTTACAAGTCGAGATGGTATTTTTGTTGGTTTTAACTTTTAATATCTGTACAGAAAACTTTTTTGTAAAAAATAAAAGGACAGCCTCACCATAAAAAGCACGGTAGAGAGTGATGTTTCATTTTGGTGGAAAATGTTCTCTGTTCTTAAAAACTGTCAGCATCTAAAATCTTATGTTCAGAAGATCTGCTGCAGTCAGCCATTTTCCCATTGCTCAGCAACCCCTCCTCCCCCATCCTCAGGACACAGATCACATGATCACGTACTGATGGATCTTTATAACGGTTAAACTCCTGAACATCTTCTTGAAGGTTTAGCTATATTAGATCTGTACTGTGAGCTTTTCCACATGTATAAGTGACATATTGAGGAAAAAGGAGATTTAAACTACAATGATACAAGTGACTGTGTTTACACCGGCTACGACACAGAGAAAATATTTTGCCATGCCTACACATTGCATATGCAACATTAGTTCCACTGCCATTATATGGTATCAACCTGGTGTTATACTTGGCGGTCATCTTACATCAGGATCTGTATGTGTGATGAAATGACGAGCAGAATGCTAAGTGTATGAGTCTGCAGGTTTGTATTTTACCTCAGAGGTTAATTTGAGAACAAACTTGCAACACAACACTGCACACAGCAGGGCTTGGACCAGCCAGTCTCCAAATGTGTTTGGAGTCTCACAGACTCCTTGAGGCTAGAACATACTTGCCACATTGGGTGGTGCGCGGCCCTTCGCGGGACGCGCCTGCTTCGAGCAATACATACGCCACGTGTCCTTGAATTTGGGTCGTAGCGATATATTCTCCAAAACGAAAGGTGGCACTGTATGCAAAAATGTGTAGGAACGGCATGTTGTTGAGGACGTTGTGTGAACTCCTGTGTTTGCTATTGTTTTGAGAATGTGTAGTCTACAACTCTGTTACAGTTTATAAGCTCTCAGGAAACACCGGATGTTTGGTGTTGCTTTCACGGAGAACGAGCCGCAGCATAGGGCCTATTCTGTCGGTTCGTCCGCTGAAGAAAAGCGGAGTGTATCCTACATAGATATCCTACATCTAAATGATAATCATAAATCGTTCTTGCTGTTCACCAGTTTGCAAATAAAAAGTTAGTCTACTGAATAACAACTATTGCTCGTGTCTTTATAGTCGAAGCTAACTGGATCTTATAGTAGCCTTGAACAATGATTACTGTAAATTATTTTAATAAACCTCAACTCTGCAGTACAAGTCAATTTTAGAACAATCTTTATTTTCTGTTTTAATTCTGTTTTAATTCTATGTCAATGCATGTTCTCTTCCAACCTCTAAAGAGAAGTGCACATAGTTCATAGACATAGACATAGACATGTGTCAGACATGTTATTTGAACGGGAGGTTTTCCGTTAGCTGTTAAGCATGGCATCTAGGCAATTCCTATTTTGAAAATATTATAAAATATATAAAACTGTGATTTGCAATCGTTGCTCAGTCCTGATCGGTCCCGATCTATTCTTTCTGGTCACCTGCATTATATTATATAAAGAAGACCGGACATGACGGATACAAAATATTGGTGGTATGTGCCATGGCTCACGACTGCACCCACATATTTGTCATTTTTGGCGAGCGCAACACGCGCAGTTGCGACTCCGTCAAGTATAAACTAGGCTTTACTGTTTAAACGTATACTATATTCTTATGAAACGTAACATTTAACCTATAGTACTTAAATACATCATGATAATCTAATCTGTTAGAAAATAAGTTTCGGAAATCAAAATATGTGTATAAATCACATATTTCACCAGTTTTTGTGTTACTAGCTTACGCACATTCAGCCAACAACTGCATTTGGCTTATTATTGCTTTCAAAATATTTCTGCATAAAAGGTAATCTTGAGAGAGAAAAAAATCAATTCTATCGGGAGCCATGACTCTCAGGCCAATCAACTTGATTCGCACTCTCTTCACATCACGTCTTCTTTGCCATATTCATTTTGTAGACTTTTCACAAATGTCAGTCGCGAGAACAAATACCCAAACATTTATATTTACACTCTACTATTGGTATGACATTTGCACATTGGGATAACGGCTTCAGTTACATCACCAAAATGTGTAAAATAGACAGTGACAACCAATTGAGTCTCTAGGGACTTTGATTTCAGCATTGCTAAGGGAACGCTAAAGAGATGCATGACCAAAACTGCAAGGCCCAGTCAGCTAGCAATAACCGAACCTTCGTCCTCAAGATTGTAGCCACATTCTTTCTAGCAAATGTACGACTTTAATCTCTCCTATACAGTATAATAAATAGAATATCTCATCTATTAAAAAATGATCTGGTTCTGGGTTGAACCTGGGCATTTATACTGAGCTGATTTCCCTCGTCTTGTCTCAACTCCTATCATAAACAGCAGGTCATAACCGAAATATTATCAGAGAGAACAAGGCATAGTTAGGCCTGGGGAGAAAATGTCTCATAGAATATCATAACACTCGAAAATAATATTACTGTGATATCTAATGGCTGTTTAAAATGAAGCAGTAATGGATTCATTTGGTGTTAATGTGTTGTGACACACACACACACACACACGCACACACACACACACACACACACACACGCACACTGAGGCAGGCATGGGTCATGGTGTGTGTTCCACCGGTGATCCCAGCTGGATGTGATTAAACCATGGTGGCCCCTGGATGACCCACTGCACACACAAACACAAACACCGCAGGGGGTCAATGCCTGCCAAATATACCTGCCAGAAATGCACACACACACGCACACACACGTCCGGCACGCGCGCACCAGGATTTTTTGCCATGATGCCAAAGTCCTGGACATAAACTCACACACCAGTACACACTACACTAAACAAACGCAAACACAAAAAAATAACTGCAAGGCGTTACGACACCACAGTGACAGGCAACCATTAGAGAAAATCTTTTCTAGCATGATTGACAAATGATTGACAGGTGCGATTGACTGTTTTTGAGCTTTGTTGTTCCATAGGTGTATAACCGTGCATTCAGACCAGCAGTGACTGAAGGGATGACAACAACCAAGCCATTCATTTCCGCTGGAGTTGAATATTAGCAATCTGAACTATAATTGTTAAGTTCAATTAAAATGAGCAGGTAGCCCTAGCTAATAAGAGGGCCTATGCGTGCACATGACGCTCTCCAGAAAACAATAAACCTTAGAATTTGCTCCTGATCAATAATTTGTTTCTGAATAGAGGAATAACAAACTGCTACGATAGTTGTAACTGAAACAGTTAGATACAATATGCTGCCTCCTAGTGGAGATCTGGAGAATTGACCAAAAAAACATATTTGCTTGTGCTTTGAATGTCAATGTCACGTCAGAAAAAAAGTAAATATTTATATAGGCTTTGTCGCATTTACCTCTGCTTAACCCTTCCCCCCCAGACATAATTTTGTTTTTGCATGCATGTCCAAAGCTAGCTACAGTAGCCTACCGTTAGCTCTTTACACTCATAGGCAGACGAGTGCAACTAGCTACTGTAGCATACCATTAACTCTTCACACTCATGGGCAGATAAGTGCAGATAGCTACTGTAGTCTATCGTTAGCTATTCACACTCATGGGCAGACAAGTGTAGCTAGCTACTGTAGCAGTAGCATACCGATAGCTCTTCCCACTCAGGGCAGATGAGTGCAGTTAGCTACTGTAGCAGTAGCCTACCGTTAGCTCTTCACACTCATGGGCAGACGAGTGTAGCTAGCTACTGTAGCAGTAGCATACCGTTAGCTCTTCCCACTCAGGGCAGACGAGTGCAGCTAGCTACTGTACCGTTAGCACACATGCCATCTCTGTGTGTGCAGCTTACTGCAACAGTAACTAAAGGAGACTGTCCCGGTATGACGTCAGTATTAAGCCTTAACACTGACAGTAACTCTATTGCAATTGCCTAGTGACATAAGTAACATAAATAATCATTTATTTTAACAGGAACATTTATTAAAGCTTTTTTGTGAAAAAAAAAAAAAATATATAGGTCTACTCTCTCTATAACATTTCTTTCC
Source organism: Speoplatyrhinus poulsoni (assembly GCA_025447795.1). Lineage (NCBI taxonomy): Eukaryota > Metazoa > Chordata > Actinopteri > Percopsiformes > Amblyopsidae > Speoplatyrhinus > Speoplatyrhinus poulsoni. The sequence continues at coordinate 633 of JAOEGT010043354.1, read as the reverse complement.
CAGGAGTCCAGCAAGACGTTATTGCGTTTTCTTGGACAAAAGCACACATTGCATTCTGGGTAATCATCTGGAAACTAGCTGACTTTACTGTAGTAGACTACAGGATAGTAGAAATGGGCCACAGCACATATGGTGCCTATGCAAAATGCAGGGGTAAGGATAGTAGAGATGATGTTCACATTTAATAAATGATTGGATACATCTTAAAAAGATAATACTATCCCATATTATTTATAATAAAATCAACACAATCAAATTAATTGTAAAATTATTAATAACTAATTACTATTGTAAATTAATATATTCCTATTATTATTACATTAGCATTATTATTATTATTATTATTATTATTAATATTATTAATATTAGTAGTAGCAGTATTGGTACTAGTGTGCTTAGTAAGAACACTATTGTGGGTAGACAATCAAAGATCCAGATTGCTTCAGCCAGCTGTATTGATGAGCTGCAGTTGATCAATACAGCTGCCATAAACTCTTTGTCATAAAGGTCAACCCAACATGTGTTGTTGTGACAGTAAAACATCCATCCATCCATCTTCCATCCATCTTCATCCGCTTATCCAGAGTCGGGTCGCGGGGGCAGCAGCTCCAGCAGGGGACCCCAAACCTCCCT
>JAOEGT010043343.1:0-21795 GCA_025447795.1 Speoplatyrhinus poulsoni | reverse complement strand
ACACTGGCCTGGGAACGCCTCGGGATCCCCCAGTCAGAGCTTGCTGATGTTGCTCGGGAAAGGGAAGTTTGGGGTCCGTTGCTGAAGCTGCTGCCCCCGCGACCCGACTCCGGATAAGCGGGAGAGGATGGATGGATGGATAATATATTAATTATATTTATATTATTTATTATTTATTTATATTTATATTTATTTTATATAATAATATTTTCATAAGACATAAAGGTACAGAAATTTATACAGAAATGAGTGCATAAATAAATGCATATTGTGTGTGTCTACTGTGTATAGTATATATTACATTTAGCTGACTTTGGCATGCTTTCTGACCTTTGGATATTCAAATCCTTTTTTGTATCTCAGATGTCCTATGCCAGCTTATTGTGTGTCCACTGCAATTGTGAGCTCAGGGTCTCATCCTATTACAGATTACCAACACCAACTTCTGTTCAAGCAGCTCGGGGTCTCAGCCTTTTACAGATTACCAACATCAACAGTCAGTGGCACAGTCGATAATACATGATTAAAAGCCCCTTCTCTCTCTCTCTTTCTCTGACCATCAACCTGCAGGATCATTCAGAGAGGAGCAAGAGCGACGATGAATGACAGAGGCGATGAAATATGATTCCCGGCACTTATCAGAAAGGACAATTTCCTCTTGATCAGTGGTTCAGTTTCGTATTGTTTGTTTTTGTTTTTTTTCCTGTCTGTCTCAACCTGTCCGTAGCTGATATTGTATAGTCTCCCCCCCCCCCTGCTTGAATTACATTAGTAATGGGGAGGATCTGCTAGAGCAATACGTATCTGCATACAGTATGTTCCATTTTGGAAAAATCTATTACGTTATATTTTTTCAATTAAAAGAATTATTTGAAATATATGTTGTAGAAGCTAATATTTTATTTGTTTGCACGTACTTAAAATATCAATTATAAAATAGAAATGAGCATCATACGGTATTATAAAAAGCAACATATGACGTACAGTAATGCTAGCCTTTTGATCTAGATTCCTTTTGATGGCTATGTACAGTATTTCATGCAATCCTGTTTCGTCATTCTTCTAAAGCTGTTGTGCACTGTGTTTAATCATAACAATGAGTAGTTAGATTTCGACAATCTCCGAATGTAGAGAAGAGTGATTGGTTTTATTGATTTAGTGGCCTTTTGACAGTTTCTATTGAGCACAATTCTCAATAAAAATAAAAAAAACAAAAAAACTGGCAATCCATTTTGAATTTCCATTATCGAACATTGCAGTAAATGTAGCTTCTTTTCTCCCTCCCTCTCTCTCTCTTTGGTCAAGTACACTCGCAGATATGTCTGGGCTCTGCACAGATGTAGCAAACGGATTTGTTGTGTGAGCCATGGAGACCAGAGCAGCGTCACACAATGAGCAAGCATCCCGACCCACTAAAGTGACCGATCCTAAGCCACACCCCTTTTACTTGTCCAACCTTGTTACTGTAACTAGGTTGGACAAAACAGCATAGCGGCCTATTACAGGAATACAGACAGTTGACGGAGTGTCTGTCAGATAAAAAAAAAAAAGCTTAACCGGTACTGAAGGACAGGCGAAAAGGGGCGGGGCTTGGGATCGGTCAATTGCGTTGTATTCACACTGGGGGTTACGGGATTCACCCCATCCCGCACCCTTCTCCCCTCCACATAACTGTGCCCAGTAAATTAGTGTTCACATAAATAATTATAGCCAAACAGGGAATGGGGAAACTGACTTAAGAACAAACACTCTGTGAATGGGGGGTGCGGTGCAGTATTTTTTTATATATATATATGATGACAGGTCACATGTTACAGTACATTGCTTTGCATGTGAATTGAATTGTCTTATTTCAAGCATACTCTTTGTATACGTTATATGCTCCATGTGCTATCTTCATTGTGTACCACTTTATATTTTTTCCCCCTTTTGTTACATGTGCCCACCAGTTAAAGTGTGAAACTGCTTTCTTTGCACAATGTCTTTGTGATTACATTTCCTAGCCCTGGGCAAATAAAGTTTTCAGATATTAATCACAGAGCACGTATTGTTTTGTCTTTTATTTCGATTGAAGACACTGACTATACTTTATTTCTCATGAAAATATTTAGATGTGTTCTGGCTTTGGGAGTAATGTGCAGGCTTTGGTTCTCCATACATCCTCTCAAAGCATCACGCTAGGATTCAGTCCCTGGTTACTGCTAAATGACAAATGAGAGCAACTGAATGGATGGATGTCTCCTGATGAGATGCTGTGTGAATAACAGCCTGTTGACTTCAGCACTGGCTGCTCAACATCGGGCACCCTGCCTCTAGTGCCATGTCAAGACAACTGTAGTCTCAGCCTATTCCGTCCATTAGTACTATATCACATACTGTAAAGGGGCATTCACACCACCGGCAGCAATAGCTGAGCCCACCGCGGTGGCAAGCGGTAGGTTAAACCCACCCACTTTTTCTCTTATTATATATTAATATATATGTTCCAGGAGGGTTGAGGGTGTTGTTCGGCATAATGGAAGTGTTGGCTGTGTTTTGGTAGTGGAGCAGCAATGGCTTATTTGCGGCTTCACAGCCGTACATCCCATGTTTGTTCATATACCTCGTCTTATTGTGCATCTGCGCCACTTTTGTCTCGCAGAGAAGCCTGTTATTTCAGGTGCTTGTGGGGATTTATTTGCATCCCGAGTGACCACCGCTTTCCCTGGTTGGAGTGGCTGAAACGTCTTGCTATCGACAGAAGCTCTTATTTAGTCATTTCAATTTCTTTATTAGTGTGTGAACACTGATTGGCATTTCAACATTGTATCTTCCTTATTTATACAGTTCAACTACTTTTCATTGCAGGTCCTTTGACTGTTCCTTTGTGTTTTGCTCCTTGACTCAATAGTATCCAGCAAAAGGCACCGTCGACATGAAATACAACACCCTTAATGGCCTTGTTTGCATAATATGCATACAAAATTAAATTAAAATGTAATACTTTAAGCCTAACATCGATCGGTATCATAACTCGTGAATGTGGGCGACAGTCAACACGTCGACCAGGGCCATTTGGGTGATTTCAGTTCTCATGAATAAGAAAGAGCACACAATTATGTGATGATAAATGGCTTCACCTGACCACTATCCCTAAATAGTGATGCATCAAAAAACGAATGGCAATATTTCAGAATATAATGTCAGGGTCAACATATGAGCGCACCACTAGTGTGCAGTGTGTCTGACTAGCACGTCTGATGTACTGGAGCTGCTTGACATGTTCCAGGTCAAGAACAAAGTCCTGAAGCACTTCCAAACTACTACAGAGGGAGAGAAAGGGAGAGTGTGCGAATTGCATAATGGACACAACAGGTGTTCCTTTCTCCGGTCGGTGAGAATTGTGAGTGCATCGAGACTTTAAAGATATAGTCTTTCTGGAGAATATTTGAACTTGTGGCAAATTGTCTGACCAAAGAAGGACTTCAATATGAGCGTGAGAAACGTACAAAGAAGAGATCCTAGTGTCTATTGAATAGATGAGTCTTACATCAATGTTAACGGCTTGCCATAAAGCCATGGTTTTCAAACAATATGTCAGAATTGTTTTCTGAATTGTTCTGAAGTCTCTCAGTGTTCCTAATCTCTTCACACCCCTTTTATCATTTGTACGCATCACGCATGCCACAGACATCCTTTAAGGCCTGAAGCCTGGACAAACATTTTCAAGACGACACCAACATCTCATGACATAACCTGGTTGGGCATGGTTTGTGACCTGGGTCGCTCTTAACTTTATAACTATATGCTCTGAACCTTGTAAATGCCTCCTCAAACTCGATCAAAACAAAACCAACTCTCCCTTGAATGCCATACGGTGCTCCCTCAGAAACATTGGAGAATCATGGAGAGGGTTAGGATAGTGTTGTGGTGTGCGGTCTGCACCACTTTGTGTACCCATACACAGAGCCAGGGCTGTGTAGAAGTACCCGATAGTTTTTTTTCAGCACGCGCACACAGAATGGGGAGCTAGCGGACCTCGAGGAGCTTTTCACAGAATTTGACAAGAAGTGTAATAGCTTACCATGGCTGACTGCCGTTTTAAGGCAACATTTCACTGGGGTGTCTCACGTGTCGCGTGGCGGCCTGTCGTGTCACAGAGACCACCCGCTGTGTGGGCTCCCATCAAACAGTACGGCACATCCACGCTGAGTGCCGAGCAGACTGTATTATCATGTGTGTCTTCTTGGCATTCTGTGTTGTTTGTGCCATGCCATTTGTGCCATGTTTTTTATGGCTTCTGTGTTTGTTGTTGCATACAGTACTTGTTGTGCCTGTGGTACGTGGGTGCTTGCTAGTAATACTTTGTAGATGGTCTTTCTTGATTTTTCTTTTTGCTATCCCCGCATTCGTTCCCTGCAGACTTTTTTTTTTTTAGCCGCTAATCAGGCTGTCATTGTAAATAAGAATTGGTTCTTAACTGACCTGCCTGGTATAATAAAGGACATAAAAACCAAAATAAAGTATTAGTGGCAAAGGAATGGCATGCAGAAAGATGCAAATGGCCAATTGTACTTGTGTAATGACTAAATAGTTGTATTCAAATGGTCTTATAGCGTTAGTTAATGACAAAGTCATTGCAGTAATCAGTGTGAAGTTAATTCCTCTTGTCTAAACACCAATGAACATTTTACAAACTTGTTTGTTATCCAATTCTGTCTGCATTTAATGAACACCATTTTCAGGGGCAACAGGTAGAAACTGGTTTAATTCTAGGCGTGATGTAGTGGAAGGCATGCTCTGGTATTGACTTACAATACTTATTGACTTAACATACAATTATCACAAAATGTACCAGTCATCCCCATATTATTTATTCAAGATAGATGGCTATGCCTTAAGGTCCAAATATTTGAAGGATTCTACTGTCACCTTTTAAGATGATCAACACAGTACGCACAATATATTGCTACAGCTCTAATTATTCCAGTGAGCTTAGAGACATCATTTTGTTCAAAAGGATTGACTTGAGTCCTCTAAGAATCGCATAAGAATATTATATTAATCGAGTTTCTGAAATAATAGTACCGTCGTAATAATGAAGTGGACATGAAGATGGTGGACATGATGATAAACAAAAATTCTGTTTTCTCTAAGAACTGTCACTACATCCTTGTACTATTCAGTTCAGTTGCTCTCTCTGTCACATAAGCCACTGGTGCTGATGCACAGACTCTAATGCATGTCAGCACTATATAGACTTTCATTGGCTGTTAGCATTGTCACGAGTCTGTAAGCTATACCTCATTTCTGGCATAATGCTAGTGTAGTGCTTCATTTGATAATTTCAGTCCCTCAGTTTATTTTTAATAATAAACATTATTTATGTAGCACTTTTCATGCAAGGTTGCAGCTCAAAGTGCTTTACGGTTGTAGAAAATAAAGTTGAAATGGTAATATGAGACTATATAACAATAATACAAAAAAATGTACAGGGTATTACAAACAATACATGATAAAAAACTATAATTATTCACTGGAGGGGGATTTCCTATATCCCGTTAACAATTACAAACGTGAGACATAAGATTATCTCTCACTGAGAACAAATTTGAGGCAATACATTTATTCCTCACACATTTTATTAGATTCAAAGTGAGATACCAAAATATTTAAAAGCGTGATAAAATAGGAATATTTCTCACAGGGACCAAACAAATGTGAGGCAACACTTTCCTCACAAAACACATTGGTAAAGCCAATGTGTTAGCCAGCAGGAATAGGTGCCAAAACCTGGAGAATATGAAATATTTAGAAAAAATACATTATATTGATTTATATAATAACGTTACTTAGGTTTTGGTTACTTTAAATCAAGGAAAATTAAAAATAAATGTTAAGATAAGTATTAAAGTATTTAATAAAGAAAAATATAAAAATGTTTAATGTGTAGTAGCAGTCAAGCAGTGCAAGAGTGCACATTTAATAAATATTAGTAAATAATAATTCGTTTTTAGCAAGGTGTTTAGGGAGCTGGCTTCTCTATCTATGGGTATTGTGTTATTGTGTTACATAGCTTTAGGGCATTGTTAATAAATGCTGCATCTACATTTTCTTTTTGCTCTTATTAGGAGCCTTCATTAAACCAGTTTCAGATGACCACAGTGCTCTAGGACACAAGAGATTTAGTAATACATCTTGGTCCTAACCCATTTAGGGCCTTGTAATTAAGGAGGACCACCTTAAAATCAATTCTAAAGGTTACTGGTAGCCACGGCAAAGTAGCTAATACAGGAGTAATGTGTTCTCTCCTCTTTGTTCTAGTTAAAAGCCTAGCTACAGAGTTTTGAATGAATTGAAGTCTCCGTGTTTTTTTTTTGTAGGCTTATGAAATGTGAATTACAATTGTCTAGTCGACTTGCAATAAAGGCATGAATAAGTTGTTCTGCATCTTTTAATTTAGAAATGAACGCACTTTTGCTTTGCTAAGGTGGATTAATTATATTTTTATTATCTTGTTAATGTGAAATTTAGATCTGATCGACGAGTAAGATTTCAGTTTTATCTTCATTTAACTTTAAGAAGTTATTACTTATCCATGTATTCATGGTGAAGTAATGGAGATTCTAGCTGTGACATAATTTGGTTCCGTAGCGATGTACATTTGCGTGTCATCTGCATAACTATGGAACTATGTTTAGCTTAGCATAGTCTACTGTACCTGTAAACACATTTACAAGCCAGGTCTGTGTTGTTAGCGTCCCAATGAATTGGAAACTTGGTCAATGAGATGTGCAAGTCAGTAAAAATACCTCTCCTGTCAATTAGGTGGCTCTTGACGCAGTTAGCTCTCTGCTAGGCCTGAAAGGGTCTTAACCCTATTCTTGTGGCTGGTTCCTGAGTGTTTGGCAGGAGAGAGAGAATATGTAAAAGGTAAAACAGTTTAAAAAGGGCAAATTATATTCCTGGCTGGAATGATGAGCTACACAATCAGAAAAACAAGAAGTTAATAAGATACATTTTTTAATTAGAATAGAATTGAGGGGCAAAAAATATATATTGCATACACCCCCCCCCCCCCCTTCCCCCACCCCTTCCCCTATTGATTTACAGCAATTAACATAATTTTTATTTCATTTTTGCTAACATATAATTTCACCTTGACTTTTAATATAACGTAATCTGTCATCGCGTCTTGTACTGTATCGGTGTGCTGCGCTTGTTTTCACACACGCCAATCAGGTGTCTCAACCACCGGTGGGGGGGGGGCAAGAGCGAACCCTACTGTCTACTTTACAGCTGACCTTCTGGCTTTCCTGACCCCCACACATGCGCACACACGTGCACGCGCGCACACACATCAAAGCACCTTTCTGTTCTGTATTCCTGCCATTTTAAGCAGAGCTTAACTTGGCCTACTCCTGTAGGCGAACAAGCATCCATCGGCCCCCGTTTATCTGGCACTTTGAAGTGCCAGGCTGTTGGGACAGACTTGAGCCCTGGAAGAAAGAGGCAAATTGGATGCTAATCCTTGTCTGAGTGCCAGGGATGTCAGCTGGGAGCTGCCAGGTGCATGTGCCGTCCTCTCCATAGCCTGCATGGAGGTCCCTGCTGTCATCACAGCCTCCCAGCGCCTAATGGGGATTTCTGTCCATTGCCAAACTGATTCACGGAATTCTGTTGCAAATCCTTTCTAACGAGCCCTGAAAGCGCACGCAGTGAATGGAAAGGCCAGGTGCCCTCTATTATTTTGAGAGGGCGCCGCCCTTCTGACCGGCGAATGGAATGCCGCGGTGTCCGAGGCGGGGTATCGACCCGTTTTCACAGTTCTAACTCATGCACAGCTTGAAAGGCCAGGCGGCCAGGGGGCATTCTCTCGTTGGATTCCCCGGTTCACTACCAGTTTAACGCATGATCGAAAGAAAGGCTCGTCTGTTTGTTGTGCTCTGTCCGCCTTGAGTGGAACCGTCCCGGTCAACCAGAGCATTATAAACAGTTCAAAGTTCAAATAAAGGCACAAACGGCATGCACTTGCAATGACACTGAACTTTAGTAGGAGAAAACGTTCTTACCTCGATAAAAGTTAAGCTGAACTCAAAGATCTAATACTTTCTCTATCTACACGTCCACATATTTGTCTAAATCCGTGTTAGTGAGCACTTCTCCCTATGAGATAATCCATCCACCTCACAGGTGTGGCACATCAATATGCAGATGAGACAGCATGATTATATCCCACAGGTGTGCCTTAGGATGGAAACAACAAAAGGCCACTCCAAAATGTGTAAAAGAAAACAACAATGACAGACAGGTCATCCAATAAACTGCTAGAAGTATTTTTTGAAAGTTCAAGCGTGTCAGATTAGTGTATTCTAGGAAAACAATAGACGCAGCGAGGAATACGTTTATTGTCTTATAATTACCACACATTGAAGTCCTATTTATGTATGTATCTCCATGTTGTTTGATTACTTGTCTTCCACAGGTGGGTAACTATGCAAGAAGACGAGTGAAGCTGTGTTAATGACACAACAAGGTCTCTCATGGGGTAATACGAGAATATGAGTTTACTTTATGATTCTATGCTGAACATGTCATTCCCACCTATCGACATAACATCAGATACTTTAATGTTGGAGAGAGCAAAACAAATCTTCAAGCACATTAGGTGTGGAATGGCATTAGTCTTGCACTGATGACGTTTATATATAGTGAGCTATTTCCCGACGGAAGTGATTATGTGCTTTAAGGAGAAGACAATTTTGCTATACCCCAGGCGTTTTTTGGCATCTGATGAGCTTGAGTCAAAAAGCTAATTTGGCCTCCATCACACGACATAGAGAGAGAGATGTGATAACATCTTTAAACCCTCGCTTGATGAAGGATCAACGAATAATTCCTCCAACACAAAACAATGTATGCAGATTCTTGTTTAGGTCTTGTGCTAGAAGAAACCGTTTGCATCACCTGGGTAAGAGAAGTTATTTTTCAACCGCAATCATGACAAACCACACGTCATCCTGGAGTGGTTATCTTTGTTCATTAGAGCGTTTAGAGCATTAGAACATTTGTAAATGCATTTAAAACCATATATTTATTTAGTGAAGCATTTGAAACATTAGAAATGTTCTTACACAGAATACCAAATTATAACAAATTGTATCTTTTTTTATTATATTTTAATTTACTTTTTTTTTATTTTTTTTTTATTATTTTATTTATTTTTAAGTGTACAGCACTTTGACACACATTGGGCCCAATCTTACAACCAATGCAAGGAGGATACAAATATGCAAAGGATTAAAAATGAGTGGAGTACAATGTGAAATATTATTAGTGTGTAGCCTACATAAACATAATTTTGAAATTTCACTATTACCAAGATGATCTGCTCCAGTGAGTTCACAAACCCGCAGGTATAATATCCACCTATGATGCAAGCGTGGCTGGATTTTTAAAGGGAATGGGAGATGATACTCTGATTGGTTCATCGTATGTTACGCCCAAAACACACCCATGAATAATGAACAGAATAAGTCCAACCCTTTTGAATCATGCGCCCAGCGCACTGACCGTTTATCTGCCGTTAAAATAGCCAACGTGGATTTGGAGACGCCCTAAATCCAATTTGCACCTTGCGCTTTAGACCAAGCGCTTAGATCGTTAAAAATAGGGCCCATTGGCATTTTTAAAGTGCTTTATGAATACATTACATAGATTTTGGGTCCTACTAACCATATTTTCTCCATTTTGGGGATTTCCTGTTAAGAATTCTGCCCACTGTCTTTCTGATAAGGTCGTCTTTCTTTAACCTTGGTGCATGCAGAAACAAATAATATTGGAACAGTTTCAATAGACTTTCCTAATGACAGTCCACATCATAGTAGGGAAGGTTATTAAATAAATTGACAGCTGGAAATATAACACACATTATACCTAATACAACCGTCCCAAGGATAGGATAATTCATATTCTGCACTAACAATGGTCATAGCGTACGGTATTAGTACAATTGCCCACTATGACACGCATCCTTTATTAAATCCACCTGACTGGCAGGTTCCTTTATGGAGCAAAGACAGAAATGATCTTCCAACATAATGAACAAAGGCTGATGGAACATAGTGATCAAACTTTGTGTCTCACTGTTGATGGAAAATATTTCTCAGAATCCAGAGCATTGCTATTTAAAAGTAAAAGGTTATCCTTGCGCTTTAAAAAGAGATCCTACTCAAAAGTGAACAAACTGAAAAATGTGTTTATTTTATGTGTACTACTCATGTAAACATTTGGACCAATAGTTTTGTTGAGATTTCTCAATGTAATACCACGTCCAGTAACATTTTGATAAATGGCAACTAAAATGGAGACATGGGGCAAACAAATGTTCCTGATATTCTATGATTTGACCCAAAGAAATTGTCGAATTCCCTGACTTTCCCTGTCTGGAATAGACTTTTTAAAATTCCACAACATTTTAAAGATTCCATGAGCAGTGGGAATTCTGTAAAACTAGCACTTTTCTCTGCTGCAGTAAGCATCATATCCCCTCTAAAGTGTGGAATTAAACTAAGCTTCACAGAATAATTCACTACAAGAACCATTGTGTCAAACACAATATTTAATAATTAATTAAATATTTTGACATTTTAGGAACTTCCACACAAGTTGTTTTAAAATGTATAAATGCATTTGAATTGCTGTCCTTCAAATGTCCAAATGACAAAAAAATAAAAATAATGGTGTAATGAAAAGAGAAAATATCAGTTTGGTTTGAAGCCTTCTACTGAAGACGTTTACCAAGGAACGTTCTGGTTCCCTTGGTCCAAGCAATCGAATGAGGCAAATGCATGTAAAAGGCGTTGAGCTGTTGTGTTACAATGCTGTGGATACACTGTCTCACCAATAGTGGCCAAGGCTAAAAACTAAAAAGGTCTGCTGAAAGCTAAACATGACAGCATTTCCAAATGTACAAAGAGCATCCCATAACCTTTCAGAGCATGGAGGCCAACTCTTTCTAATGAAAAATAGCACCCACCCATGAAAACATCCCTGCTGCATTTCAAAGGAAAGTTGGCATCCTGGTTATCTGAAATAAATACAGAGCGATGCAGTGTAATTTGCAAAGTGGGGGAGGAAGGGGTTGTTGCAAAAAGCAACAGCCTCTGTCAACTTTTTTCAACACCTGTTCCAAGATGTTCCAATCTGTTCCCTCTTCTGGACAAAAATATAGATGCCATTTCAGATGAGCCAGCAGGCATCAAGGGGCTAACTCGTTGATGCCTGAATATATTTTAAAGTATTTTGTGTGTTTTTGCTTTCAAGGTGATGCTAAATTAATTTGAGGTTGTTAAGTTTTATATAGTACATTTATTTTTTAGGTATGATCTAAATTAGGGACACATGGTGAAAGCCATGCCGATGTTGATGCACCAAGTTCGGCTTGGCCTCCTGCTGAAGCCTCACTGAAGACTCAGGCGGGACCAATGTGGCATCTTGGTCGACCCGTAGTGCACCAAGTGGGCTTGGGTTCCAGCCATTACGGCCGTATTTAGCCATTCTGGACGGATGTCGCGAATTAGCGACAAACAGAAATCATCAAATAACTTCCCACTTAGACCGGTCCTAGGAGAAACCAGTGCATGCAAAAGGTTCCTACAGTACGTATGCACTGAACATGCACAAACCAAACCGGAATTGGGGGAATACATGCGCTATCTCGACTGCAGTCTGACTGGAACTGGTGTGTCGCAAATACGCCTCAATCGGCGGTAAAGTCACCTATAGCAAGCTAAATGTAAGCTAACACACTTTTTGTCAAATTCAGTAAATATCTCCTCACATTCCGCTATCTTATCGTTCTCTGTGCGTGTTGGAAAAATGTTCTGAAACTTCTACACAGCTCTGGCTCCATAATAGGCAACATAAACAAAGTGGCGAACACCGCTCAAATCAACAAAGCCGCAGTACTACGCTTTGCTTCACAATGCATTTCTATGTGTGAGGCGGCGCCGCGGAGGACCGTGGAGCGATACTGTTTTGATTTGAGCTCGAAGGTAGCAAGAATGACTAACCATGCCTTTAATGTGTGACAGAGCAGACCCTAGGGCTGAGCTGCACACATGGCTGGGAGCCATGTTTGGCTTGTAAGCCACGCACAGCAGCTTTCCCCCCTTAAAAGTATAGTCATCCATTGCAAGCTAATTGTAAGCTAATACACTTTTTGTGAAAATTCACCAAATATCTCCTTGCGTTTCACTAGCTTACCATTCCAACCGTGTTGGAAAAATAATATGGTACTTCTCCACAGCCCTGGCTGGAATATTGGGTCTGGTAATCAAGCTAGGGTAAGAGGGGTCTGTCGTTTGACAAAGTAGGCGTTGTTGGTCAAGCACTATAGGTTCACCAGGTTAAGGGATAAATTGTCACCATGTCATATCAGTCATGTACAGAGAAGTATGTATAAAACATGTATAGAGAAGACATGCTCGCTATCTGTATGAGAACGGTATGAGATATCCTGCTGCTTCACCCTGCCGCCTTCACAGTAGCAAATAACGCCAGGCCAAAGGTGAAAGATGGTGGCCCAGACCGCAAAAGTCTTACAACCGATGCTCCGTACAGGAAAATATATAATTTAAATTTGTGTTCATTGTTAGGCTTTTAAGAGTTTACGAAAAGATTATGCAGGAATAAAATCAATACAAAATTTGCAATATTAAGTGTATTTTAATTTTCAGTGGAGTTCATTTTCTCAACCCTTGAGCACCCAGAAGGAAAATATTGCATTAAGTAGAGGGGATGATTGGCTAAAGGTGAGTGCCCTTCTGTTTGGCTTTGAGCCAACACTTGATATTTCTAGCAAAGCATTATAAAGCTTGCCTTAGTTTTATTTGAGTGCATAACAAGCTCTGGAGTCGAGAGCCCTTTATTGTCCAAGTGAGGTATCATGTGACTCTGCAGCTGCTGCATGTGATTAGCTTGCTATCTCTCATAATACACCTAAAACAGATTTTTAGCCCTTTCAAAAGATATTTAATAGTTGGAGTAATTTGTTCATATTAGCTGTTGATAAGCACATGCTGACAATCACAGCCTACAACTGCAACTATTTTGGGTGCATATTAGCTTAACTCTTTCACCGTGCCATTGCGTTAAATGCCATATCTTTAGATCAATGTCAGACAACCCACATTTCAATCAGAAATAAAATATGTACGTGTGTTGGCAATAAGACTCACATAAATGTATGTATTAAGGCTAGATGAATCGCCCCTGGAGTGCTGACACAGGCAGTGATGAAGAGTGAAGGGAAATCCTTGAACAGAATCCAGAGGAATGATGACACTAGTGGAGTTAAGGTACGGCAGGTGAATTTGTAATATAACGCATCAATGTTGAAAATATATTAAGGCATACTTTTATCCCATTATTATGGATAGCCCGGAGCCCGGCGCGAGGTACTGCAAAGATGGCGACGTCACAGGTTGAGTTTCAACCTCATTCTTCAGAAACCCTATGGGTGACGACGTGACATAAGGTTTGCCGGTTAATTTATAAAAGTTCTTGTCACACTGCACTAAAAGCATTTTTATAATGTTTTTAGCCACGGGGTAAGGGTGTGTTAGCCCCGGGCTAAGGGACCTGGATTAAATGTCAATTGGAACATGTCATGTTCAAACCCAGGGCTAAAAGGTGCCGTGTAAAACGGGGCTAGAGTAAACAATAGAGTTTTTGTCAGTTAGAACATGGCATGGCAAGTTAGCCCAGGTTTAGCTCTAAGAGTATGCAGTGTGGAAAGCCACAGTGGTCTACACACCTGTATGCAGATGAGCCACAATAGCACCACCTCTGGTCTGGGCTGTTGAATAGCTTCAAACTTCAGCGAGCACGGTCTGAGAGCACTTTACTTGCATAACGAGCTTTCCTTGGGACAGTATGCTTTCCTTGGGTATGACTTGCATTGCATTGCATAACGCATTATTCATGCACTGGAGTTTTCCAACGCATGAATATACAATTCAACATTAACTACAGTATACCAGATGTTGTCAAACTTAGAGACTGTTTAATGAAGGAGAATGTTTTTCTCTCCAAACATGAAAATGTTAACAAAGGGACAAGTCCAAACTGCATCTATATCCAACACAGAGAGACATTTACTCTGGGAAGATTCCAGAGAACACTTTTGTGTTAAATGTGGGGTTGGCGATTCATATCCCTTACTCTATATATGTCAAATATCAACAATCTTTGTGTGGCTGGTCAAGGGTTCTGTTCAGAACCTTTTTTTACAGGTTTTTACTGACTTCTGCCTTCTTACAAGGTAGGATAACTCTTGAAAAAGAGTATATTTGTCTCAGTGGAGCCCCCTGTTGAAACAAAGATGGAAAAACAAATACATGTCTATGCCTACACAGTAATATAAAAAAGTTATAAAATGATTGTAATATTTACTAAAGCCCTCTTTCTAACATGAGATAAGAAGCAAATGTTCATTTCAACCTAAATAAGTGTATTTGCATATCCAGAGTAGCATGGTAAGTCTTTCTATATAAAATTGGACATGCTGTCTGCATTATTTACATAATTCCTGGAGTTTAAGATTTGTCACATTTCCTTTGCGTTTACAGTAAAATATAATGCAAACAATGTATAATCCCGAATTAACCAAAAATAATAATGGAAATAATGAGTTCCCCATGTGTTAATGGATGGTCAACGGATGAGGACATTAGGATCTGCACTTGTTGGGGATTCCACGTACTAATTGAGACAGCAGGTAGTCTCCATCCTAATAAGATAGTAGCTGGCAGCAGTGTGTCTGCTCTGCGGCCCACTGGACTTCATCCTTGATCTCGAGCATAGTCTTATTAGTGGTGCGCTTGAGCCAACATCGCTCGTGTACGCGTAAATCTTGCTCAACTGCTGCAGAACGTACATGTTTTGTGATTTCACGTGGTTACAGTTTACCATAGAGACGTACTGAAAGTACTCAAGCCAAAGATTGTATAATAACACAAAGATGGAGCATTGTAATGCATTTCAATGGAGCAAACATATAATGCTTCTGGTCTCTTAAAGTGGTCGTGTCACAACATTTTGCTGTTAAGGCTGACGTAAGCAGCTAAAACTACCAAGCATGGCCTGATACAAAGTAGATTTACCCCAAGACAGTTCACTGCAGAGATACCATTGGGGCCTCAGATTGATCCTAGTTACTTGCAAATCAATGTTAAATACTCAAAGTACCCATTAACACCCCCAGAGTGAAATAATAAGCAATAGTATGGTGAAATCCGTGGACCTCTCCATTGAATTGGTCGGAACGCTGGGTCGTTCTGGTTTGCATAGAGGGTGAAAAGTCCTCCCTCCATCCAAAAACTGAATGTGGAAGTGCCGTCTGTTGGAACCTCTCCTGTGTAAATCTCTCTGCTCAGGCTACTGGGCATGTACCGTTGCCACGGCATCCTGTTGGATTGCCGTTGCTGTGATGAATGTACCTTGAAGGAGCACTCCAATCTGAGGGCGCAAACAAGGGTTCACATTCCCATTCGCGTGTGTTGGTGCAGACACAGAACACTGGTGTGCTGCTCAAGGAACAAGATTACGACATGTAACGCGTCCAATATCAAATTAAGGGAAATTTGGGTTGCGATGGAGGGGAGAGCAGGTTGTGACAACAATGGAGGAGAAATAGGGTATTCCAGTTGCTATAGTGCAAAGTTAGAAATAGGTTTGGAATCGGTCACAGTGAAAACGTGGGCTCCTTAGTGTGGAAATTAGACATGCGCTCTATCAGGCATGCAGCTCAGTTAATCATGATTTGTTAAAGGCACAGTAACCCTGAGGTCTACACCCAGGGTTACTGCAAACACTTTCCAATGGAGCGTGCCAGTGACTTCACCAGACCTATTTTAGACTAAACATTGTAAACATTATTATATTTATTATTTAGTATGCCCCCAGACCAGACCCCCCTGGAGAGGCTTAGCCTTCCTATCCATGAATGCAAAGTCCTAATATTGAGGCCGTTAGACATGAGATAGCACAGTATAGGATGGGAGGTATCGTGCTGGTAAACAAACCCGCTAAACAGAGGTACAAATAGTTACAGTAGGCTATCGTAGAGAACTGCTAGAAGAAACGCAAGCTGTTTGTATGGTACCATCTTCACAGCAGAGCCCAATGCTGAATGTTGTTATTAATAAGCATCTGGACTAACAGCTGTTTGGCTAGGAATACTTATAATATTATACTTTGTTCCTTTCACACATTTAGTGCTGGGAGCTTTTGGGTACAGTAAGTACTGTATTATCTGCATGCCTATGTGTGTTGTGAGTACCTGAACCATTCTTAAGAGCTCGCAGGGAAAATGCTGGTGAAGCTCAATTTCTATTATCCGGACAAGGAGACGTGTTAGGGAGGGATGCACTTTGTCTTTAGCAGGTGAGACAGCATAAGCAGGAGACTGAGTGGTAGGACAAGAATGGATGCCTGCCTTCAGGCAGAGTCTTGACACACAAGTGCTTGATGGGTAATTTGCAGGCGATAAATATACCCTTCAGTGGAATAATGGAACCTTCTCGCTGCCCACGAAGAGGAAAAATATTGGGCACAATGTGGAAAATGACAGAGCAGCAAACACCATGATGAGCTACTATATTATGTGAACGGGTATAGACATGGAAAGTTCTAATGTAATCAGTCATCTCTGACATAGGGTAGGCCTATGTTCATATACTCACACTCCCAGTGAGATAACCAATCACATTAGGGCATATTAAAGGCCACCAACACGAACTGAGACAGAATCTCAGTTAGTTACCTTAGACAGGAAGGGTAAAAGTCTGTCAAACTGACTGTTGGAAATTGGAATTATCTGAGGGCCTTTAATACGTTATATTCTTGCATGTATAATGTGCACACAAACAGATGCATTACATGCATTTATGTACGGTCCTTTTAAATTGATTGTCTTGCCGTGAACACACTGAATGTATGTCTAACATTTTAATGTACACAAACGCATAAGTTCCAGAAAAATGCAGTTATATGAAGAAAGCGGTATAGCTAGTGATGAAATATTCATGTCTCTTATTAATAACCATATGGTGCTTTTTTAAAGACAGTTTGTACTACTCTGAACCGTCAAATAGCGTTTTTAGTCTTATTTTCAAAGGTAATGGCAGTTTTTGTGGTATTAATGTGTGGTATACCATTAACATTCAGATCATGCCTTCACCAAAACATTTACTGCTTTATTTGTATTTGTTGAGAAGGTTGAATAGATACAGCAAAGGCCTCGTTATGCCTTTGTACCAAGGCTTCCCTGCATTTGGAAACTGGCATCTATCTTATACCATCTCAGTGGGATGGATGTAAATAGACTTTGCTAAAGTATGTCAGCTTCCCTTGCAGATAGTATCAGTAAATACAGCTGCAGTATACAGCGAACGATGAATGGCTTGTGGTTAATGTCTCAAAGGATACGAGAAAAGTAATCGGAGGAGGAGCTGACCTCCGTGGTCCTGTGTGAAAGAGGAACGAGCCTAACCGGACAGGGATCAGGAGTCTGTCTGTCTTCAGACCGTTGGGGATCTGTCTGTCTTCAGACCGTCGGTTGAGAAATGACTTTGCAAATGAACCTGGAAGGATTGACTGACCTGTCCATATGTAATGCTTACTGGCTGACCAACCAACCTTATTAAAATGCACATAAGCTACATTGTAGTGTAGACGGTGGTGATGTGCTGTGTAAGTGGCGGTAATGCACCAATATAGCATTAGATCCCAACTTTGTGAAGTTTAACCTGTCCATATGTAACCAACTAGTAAAGTGAACCTCACTGTCCAACACCTCAAGGAGAGATAATGGAATTCAACTGAGAGGGGTCAACATACTTTGCATTCAATTTTTGGAATGGAAGGATGGGGGGGGGGGTTCATTTCACCAAGACCAGAATGACCCAGCAAGTCAAAGTCAATAGGAAAGTTTTCACAAGGATTTCACCATGTTATTACCCATTATTTCTCTCCGGGGGCGTTAATGGGTTTTCAGAGTATTTAACATGAAGTACCTAAGAATAATCTGAGGCCACAAAGGTATTTCTGCAGCGGACTGTTTTGGGGGAAATTTACTTTTTTCCCAAGGCCATGCACTGTAGATTTAGCTGTCTGGATGCTAATTACGTCAGCCTCCAGAGCAAAATGCCGTTAGTGACACAGCCACTTAAGAGACAGGAAGTGTACAATTTTTGCTTCCATTAAAATGTGTTAACGGTGCTCCGCCTTGTTAGTATTCCAGTATGGTCTCAAGGACGTTCCAGACACTAAGGAGCGTAGGTTACTTGTTACTCTCACGCCGGAGAGCCAGGTTCAAATCCCTGGTATCACGTCACAAATTACAGCCAGAGACCCTAGAGAAGATTATGCCACTTGTAGAAATGTGAATGGAGCTCTATGAGAGGATTCTGAAATGCCAAATATGGCAGTACCCAAAGGAGCCAATCGTCTGCTTTGTAACTGCCAGCCAATCGTGTGGCTGCACTGACTCAAGCGGACTTTTGTGATTGTGTAGTAGAAGTGCAACCTGTGAAGAAAAAAATAAGCCTTTTAAAACATGATTTTAAACATTTATCAGATGTGTCTGGTGTTCTATGTATGCTTGTTTTTATATCCCATGTACCACTGAAAGCAGTTATGGCTCTCTCCCCAGTCATTTCACCACAGTCTTCCTAAAGAAGGACTGGAAGCGTTTCAAAGATGTCTGCGAGTAGCGAGACTTAATAAGGACTTGCTACTGTATAATAATAATAATAAATGTATTTCTATAGCACTTTTCATAGAGACTTAGTGCTTTACAATTGAAGAAAGTAATAAACAGAATAAAATGGTCAAATGAAAATAAATGAACAATTAAACAATAAAGGAATAAAAGACAGGATATTTACAAACAAGATAGTGCATAAGTAAGGTAAAAATTACTATTCCCTGGAAACGGATTTCTTTCATCCCTCAAACTGGCATTGTCCCTTCTCATCAAACAATTACAGACGTGAGACAATAGGCTTATTTCTCGCGCAGAACAAACAAATGTGAGGCAATAATAACTGTTAATTTATTCCTCACCGTTTTTAAGACAAACAAACGTCATTATGCATACTACTCATACAAGTACAATGCACAGTGTACAGTACCCTGTGGGGACATTAGCAGGTCAGCGGAGACACGTGTGGCTCTTAGCTAGGAGGTTAACCGCCACCCCCCACCCACACACACACACACACACACACTCCCTTCCACCCACCCACCCAGTGGACACATCCCACTTAATATAGAAGGAAATGAGTCAAGTTCAGTGATTCCCGCCCCATTGCCAGTCGTATCCGGGACACTCGGTAATCACAAGTGTCCCCACATTCTCGGCTGTGGCCGGCTCCACCATGTCACCAACCAGACATCTCAGCGGCATCTTCTTCCCCAGAGCCGTGACTTGTCACCCAGCTGTGCTGTTACTCACCCCCTGTGTCTGCCCTTCCCCAATAGACATCCACGTTTACACTGTACACCCTTGCACTGTCCGTGCACCGCACAATGACATACCCTGGGCCTTATTTGTAACTCTAACGAAGCACGTTCGGTTTAGTGAATGCACTGCGATGCTTTTAAAGCCACAAGCATTTCCATTTCTGCTCAGGATGAAATGGGGTATTCTACAGTATTTCAAATGCTATAGGATTTTGAATGCCTAACTCAAGTGCAGGGTTTATATGTAGGCATTCAAAAGCCTGTAGAGCTGAAGCCTCTACATTGGTACAGTACAACATAGGCTCCTGCAGGCGAGACAATAAAATAATTCACCAAGGAAGTAGTACAGAAGGATTTTAATAGAGTGTAATAGCTTTTCTTTAGTTTGTGTATCTATGGTGCTTCCATAAAAGGAAAAAAGTGTATGGACATCGTATCCGCTTGAGAGAGAAGGTAAACTTGGGGCTGTCTGAAAGGTCTGTCGGAATATTAAAGTGTTTTCCCTTGAACCTTCATTATGGAATTTTATGGTTTGGGAGCAGACTCACATTTTATCACTCTACTACAGACCTGTGAGAGGAAATAAAACATGTCAACCAAAGATATTGCTAAATAGATATGATCAGATATAAGGTTACTTCTGACAGATGGTGGAAAACATTTTTGTTGACTGCACACATACACTGCTAACTAAAATATATGCTTATTTTTTCATATGAGCCTTTCATTTGTGTTCTTTCATGTGTGTCATTAGGGGAGTTTAGGTTCAGGCAAGGACGGCCTAACTGCTAGTCACAGAAAATGACAATTGAGTTTGGCAGCTGTCACCACTGCTTATATGATGTACTGCTAGCAAAAACTACCACACAGCAATAGGAACATTTATTGAATTCTGAAATGTTCTCTAGAAAATGTCAGTGTTCAAAACAATGGTATTCATGAAGTTGTTTTCAAAAGGCAAATTGGTGTCTTTTTAGCAACAGACTTGAACAAAGAATGACAGCCAGACTTCTGGGATGTGCATGGTAACAGTTAAGAAGTTCAGAATATAGCCTTTCAATATATCAAACTGTTGAAAGGCTTCAAATGTCACACATTACAATTCACTTTTAAACCCAGCTCTCGCAAACAAGAGTGCGTTGCCCAAGGCATCAATTCTGTATAACCGGGGAGGAAGTGGGGGGGGGGGGTTCACCTCTTGACAAGGATAATAATTGTATCAAGACAACAAGTACGCTATATACAGTACTGTATAAATCTCCGATATGGAGACTAGATTAATATGCAGTGCAACACACTGAAACCTAACCCTAATTTCACTGCAGAAATATTGCCTTTATTCAAAACAAGTTATTTTTTTGTTTCTTTGTCAAAATGTTGCATGTTAATTACTTTTTTGTCTATTTCTCATTACTGCTTTATAATTAACGTTGAACTCACCATATATTACAGTTATATAGATATATTATATGATACTATAGATATGATACTTTGTTTTTCTCATAATAATAATAATAATAATGGTGACCTGCATGGCTATCACTGGTTTGCTCTTCAGACATGGTGCACAAGGGTGTGTGTATAGATTTAACTTCAGTAGTTCATAGAAATGGATCATTATTTCTGATTGTCTTACAGTATATGTCCGCCTCCGATTGCATTTATTGATTTCTCTTTTAGTCAACAGAGACTTGTGCTTCATATACAGTATGTACCTTATACATACAAGCAGCTGGCGTTGGGTTGTGTATGAGAAACCAGAATAGATTAACAGAGATGCATCATGATGCCCTGAAAGGGGGTTTATGGGTCATACAAAAGATATATGAACATTTACACGTTTAATTTCAGACCCTCGTAGGGAAAGGCTACCGTGTGTTTGTTTATCCTGTGAGACCTCCGTAGTTGATGCTAATGTTCATGAGAGGTTGGTCAGTGAAGCAGATAGGTCGATGGTGGTCAGCTAACCTGATGGTCTCTATAAAAAGAAAGAATGGACTGCAGTGAAACCACCAGGCTCGCTGAAGATGGCAGACAGCAGGTGAAGAACACTCCAGCTGGTCTTTGTGTTATAGTCGAGGACTATCAGCTCTAGCGATACTGTTGGTGTCTCTCTCTCTTCCTCTCCATCTCTCTCTCTCCCTCCCTCTCTCTCTCTCTCTCCCCCTCTCTCTCTCTCTTTCTTACCCTCCCCCCCCTCTCTCTCCTGCTCTCTCTCTTTCTCTCTCTCTTCCTCTCAGTCTCTCTCTCTCCCTCCCCCCTCTCTCCCTCTCTCTCTCTCTTTCT
>JAOEGT010043333.1:0-21796 GCA_025447795.1 Speoplatyrhinus poulsoni | reverse complement strand
TGCGTGTGTGTGTGTGTGTGTGTGAGTGTGCGTGTGAGTGTGTGTGTTTCATGGCTCTAACATATTATATCCCCTGTGTGTGTGTGTGTGTGTGTGTATTTTTCATGGCTCTAACATATTATATCCTGTGTGTGTGTGTGTGTGTGTGTGTGTGTGTGTTTCATGGCTCTAACATATTATAACCCCTTTGTGTGTGTGTGTTTCATGTGTGTGTGTGTGTGTGCGTGCCTGCGTGTGTGCGTGTGTGTGCCTGCGTGTGTGTGTGCCTGCGTGTGTGTGCAGGTATGCTGCAGCCGTGCAGGACGGTTCCCAGTACTTTGTGCTCCTCATCATCACAGATGGCGTCATATCTGACATGGCTCAGACCAAGGAGGCCATTGTCAACGTAAGCATGACGGCCCTGTCACGTGACCCATGGTGGTCACGTGACCCATGTCACGTTGCACATGCACACCGGGAAGAAGTCCACACTTTGCAGCTAAATAAAAAATAAATTTAAAAAATAATAATTAGAGTTGAATCATTCCTAACCCCCTTCCCCACCCGTCACATTGGGGGTCACAAACATACACACACTAGTGCAAGAAGGCCTGGAAAACATGACCTTCTTTACAGCGTTAACTAACTAACTAACTAACTAACTAACTAACTAACTAACTAACTAACTAACTAACCAACTAACTAGTCTTGCTTACAGTCAGTTTACATAGTGTGCACTGACTGCACATGTGAGCTAGCTTTACAGCCTTAATAACTAACTAACTAACTAACTAACTAACTAACTAGCTAACTAACTAGCTAACTAGCTAACTAAATAACTAGTCTTGCTTACAGTCAGTTTACATAGTGTGCACTGACTGCACATGTGGGCTAGCTTTACAGCCTTAATAACTAACTAACTAACTAACTAACTAGCTAACTAACTAACTAACTAGTCTTGCTTACAGTCAGTTTACACAGTGTGCACTGACTGCACATGTGGGCTAACTTCAAGCACCAGGTGCACCAGGTGCACCAGGTGATCTTCTTTCCGAAAGCTTTCCCGAAATATCCCTCCCCCCCTCCTCTCCCCTCCCCCACTGCTCTTTGCCCATGCAGCGCTAGCTAACAACAAGCTAGCACCTGGAGGAGCGCAGCCCCTCCCCTACCCACTGATACCCAATACGCACCCAGCAGACTGGATTTAAAGGGAATTTGCGACTGTTAATAAAAGTCTTAGAACAGCCACATCTTCCTTTTAAAATCTTGCCTGCTGCTCCGCTCTGCTCCATCTGCCTCTCCACCTACCTGGCTGACTGCCTGACTGGCTGTCTGCCTGAGTGGCTTACTGGCTGTTTCTATCCTTCTCAGCGTGTCTCCTGATGGTGAGTGGTGGAACATCGGTAAGGATGTTCAGACTTCTTCAGAGAGGGAGGGAGGGAGAGAGAGAGAGAGAGAGACTCAATTGAGTGTTCGTGTAGTGTTTCCATTATGTGTGTGTGTGCGTGCGTTGTGGGGGGGAGGGGGAGGACAGGCGTTTCTAAAGGTACATGAGCTCACGAAGCCCACGAGCGGTTTTCTCAACATAATGCCCCTGGCTCTCTATGCAGTCTAGCCAGGCAGCTGTCAATCATTCAGAACCCCTCATATCACAGGCACGCCTGCTCAACAACCCCACAGCTCCCCGCCCCCCTTCCCCCATCTACCACTACACACACACACATTACCAAAATATACTCCAGCACACTTGTTCACAATGATACACACTGCTTTAGCATTTAGCCTAGCTAGCACCTTCATGGATTACTATTGGCTCCGTAGCCTTTCCCAGAATGCCTTTGGCCCCCAAACACCGACACTTAAACCAACGGAAATCAACGCCAGTTAAAAGCACACACACACATGTGATATCACAAACGCAAATACGCAAAGAAACGCATGGCCACTCTCACATGTACTGTATTTAAACCTGCACACACACACAGACACACTAGCACATCTGAGTCACTGGCATGCACATACATGCACGTTTAATGTCTGTTGCTTCACGCTGTCTTCATTAAATAACACCACCTATCCTGTTTAACCTGTGACCCATCCATCTACCTTGCTCTGTGTGCTTGAAATTAAGTAGGGTCTCTTGAAAGGTGAGCATGAGTGGCTAACTAATGTTGTGGCAACTAAGGCTTCTGACGTGGACAGTCGTGAATCCAGCCCACGCCAAGGGGCAACCGCTTGATAGAGACATGACATGCATCGAGCACTCCATCACTCCGGTCCATTGTTGGGTTATTTCTTACATGCCATGTAAGTGGACACATCTGCTGAATGTAATCAGAAGGAACATTCTCATGACACATTTTCTTCTGTTGGCCAGATTACAAAAGCTTTAAACCACCCTCTTTGCAAAAGTGGTTATGCAGGTTTTGCCCTTGGCGGCATCATTATAATTTATTAATCTAATTAAAACACTCTATGCTAACTATAGTTTAGTATGTTTTGCCTATAACTATATAGTTTATACGTATTTGCCTATATCTAGTCATAAGATTAGGCTACAATGTGTTCTGCATTGGTTAAAGATTTACTTCCGCTCTTGGGATTCAAGGGGTTTGAAGTTGCCTATTCCCATGGCAATAATGATTATTTGGTAATGGTAGCCTCTCTGTATCAGGCACGCTGTAATCAAAGTTTTTCACTATGTTTTTCAGCCTAGCGTTAGCATTTAGCATTAGCATTTAGAGTTAATAAATGCAAAGTCAACAACATGTGGTTCGATATCAGATAAGTTCCCCAGGTTCTTTAAAACAAATAAAACCCTATGTATATTTAGTTATTAACGCCGCTATACATGTAAACACTCACGCATGCAAATGCATATGCATACCATTTGGAGTTTGATCTGCACGGCCAAGGCAAGGAGGCGTGGCAATACGAGTTGATAGACACACTGTTGTGTTGGCTGGTTTGAAAAGATCTTGCCAAGGTGGACAGGATGTCAGAAGTAGGGCACACTATGGCATGTGTGGGTGTGCTGCTCATGTGATTGTGTGCGTGCGTGCGTGCGTGCGTGTGGGGGAGGACAGGGACTGTTGAGGGCTGTGTTGAACTCCAATGAGTTACAGTGGAGATGATGTTGACAGAAACAGCTTTCATCCCGGTGGCATGAACGATTGCCTGAGTTGGCACAGTGCATTTATCTTGTCCCGGAGATTTAAAAATTATTAGACACAACTGTGTGAATACAGCTACAGCTGAATGTATTTTCGTCTACAATATGCCTTTCTATCTCTACTAATTCTGAACTGTTATAGAATTACAGCTATGAACAAGTTCTAATTGTATAATAAAATTTAATTGCCTGTAGTATTTGTTCTAAAATATGAATGTGCTTTACAAACATTATTCATATTTTTATTTTTGTATTATTGTTACAGATGAATTCAAGTGTGGCTTGGGAGTGGCGGGAAGGGTATTATGGGATGGTTGCCGTGGTGATTGAAGTCGGCCCCTCCTGCTTCCCGCTCCTCCCAGTTTGCAAGAGTCGCCGTTTACCTTTGTCCGCCCATTGTGTCTGAATGGATAGTAGGCGTGTCTCTAATCGAACTCCTTTTCACAGATCTCGTACCTCTGGCCACCTGATAACAGTTGGCACTGGCAAATATATAGTTTACATCACTGTAAATGAATAGTCCAGCTGTTGAAAGATCTTAGATAGGTGTAATAACATGTATATGTATTTGGAGGGTACAAATGTGGGTTTCATGTGAATAATCGTAATCGTAACATTAGGATACAAATACTGTCTCATTGAGTGAAATATACATGTCAGCGGTAAACAGAGACAGTAAAATTAAAGCTTTAATTGTACCTGTCTAGCAGGTACAAGGTGTTTTACAATGGAAATACACTGACATTGGCATCTCTGATTCCTTTCAGGCTGCAAAACTGCCCATGTCAATCATCATTGTCGGAGTCGGGCAGGCTGAATTCGATGGTATGATGATGTTTTTTAATATCATGCTTTAATGTAGCAATCAATCATGTATTAAAATATATATCCTACAAGTAATATATCTACTGTACACACTAGTAGAGTAATACCAATCCTTAAATGTATAAAACGCTTTAGTTTTTGTCTGAAGAAGACTGGAATGTTGAAAACATGAAGTCAGTGACAATTATTTAAATGTATATACAATTTACAAGCTGCTACCAAATTCCTTATAGCAAGTCTTGCCACTGGCCACTCGCAGCCATTCATGAAACGCCTCTGGGTAGTTATTAGGAAGACCGTATTGAAATGAATGGGGAGAGAGCCATAAAAATACTTTCAATGGTCACCGGGGCATAAAAACTGCATGTGCAATTGCTAATCAAATCTGATAAAGAAACAATTAAAACTTTGTGACTTTGCCCCAAAATATGGTTTAGAAGCCGTTTTCGCCACAGGCGATACTACTATAATACTATGCATGCATTGGCTTGTGTCAGTGCAACTCACGGTGCGACCACACAATTGGTTAAATAAGTCAATGGTTGGCAGTTATAAAGCAGACGATTGGCTCTTTTGGGGGGAAGGGCGGGATATGTTAACCTTACATACCAGATATATATAGATATATATATATATGTGTCTGCTAGACACATCCATCTGGGGACCAGTCCATTGAAACAGTTTTAAAAGGGCAGGCGCAATCAAAAAAATAATTGGCAGGTGATTGGACGAACCTGTGAACTGGTAGAGCCTGTTGTTATCCACACTTACAGACGAAAAGTCGGGAGAATAGTGAAAACATATTTTCCATTGAGAAAAGCCTTTGCTCTTCTAATAAGAAGAAAACTGATGCTATATTGCATCATCTACTGCGTTAACCTCTGTAGGACCCGCCATTGCCATTTTCAAGTTGTTTTCAAGTCGCCTTTGCCACATCTAAACCACGCCCTTAGCAAACTGATTGGCCACACACTAGGTTTACCGGCCTCAAACGATTTCCAAGCTCTCCAGACTGATTCTTATGAGGCAAAGTCAAACTGAACCTCGCGGGATCAGAGAGGTCTCGCGAGGCTACATATCTACCTCCAACTTCAAAATTAGAAAATATATAAGTGGCATGTCTCATATATATATATATATATATATATACACAGTCTCTGCTGCTACTGCTTTTGCTAGAAAACACTCATATAAAAAACCCCGGGATCGAACGATAAACCGATTTGATGCACATGCAAAGGGCCAGCGTATGCGGCTGCAAGCACAAGGCGGGGCGGAGGTTAATAACTGGGTTTGTGGTGCTGCTGAGAGTGGTTAGGATGGAGTCTTAATTGCACACAGCCTGACGGGGGGTTTCATTTGTTGATTAAACTTGCTATAAAAAATATACAGTTGTGGCTGCTAATTCTCACTCCTGTTGCTCTGCTAGAGGTGTATGGTATGAAATCATCAGTTTGCCGCTGCATGGTAGCTTTGCTTTAAAGCAATATTGAGTTGTTTCGGCCATGAACGATTCGTTAGAAAGGAACAAATCTTTTAAGTGAATTAAATTGTTTGTTCAATGCTGTGCATCATTTATAATATGTCTTGCTTGTTAACATTTGACTGCATTAAAGGTATAGTCAGGTATTGCAAGCTAATTGTAAGCTAATACACTTCATTGTCAAATTCAACAAATATCTCCTACCTCCGTAAATGGGAACATAAACAAAGTGGCTCACATCAACAAGGTGGCGGCGCCGCCGCGGAGGACTGCGGAAGAGGCAGGGCCAGTCAATCTCCAGAACGCTTGCTAACTTCGAGCTCAAATCAAAACAGGGATGTGTCGGATTATTGTTTCACCACGCACAGAGAACGCTACATTTAGTGTAATGCGAGGAGATTTGCCAAAAGTTGCCAAGCTGACTTTACCTTTAAGTGTTCTATGATTTTATTTGTTTTAGAAGACTGTTGCTAGCATGAGCAAATATCCTCATGGAGGTGGGCCATGTCATTCATTGGAAGAACTGAACGATTCCCTTGAGTAACTGACCAAATGTTGGTTACAGTCTGAACGTCAAGGAAGAATTAATGTATCGTTCAATGAACGAGAATTGGGCATCTCAGTGTTTTTTTGTGACATTAATCTCTGAATGCCTCTTAAGGAAAGCAAGGAATCTATTGACTAAATGAACCTTCCTCTCTAAAACCTCAAAAATGTCCGTGTGTGTGTGTGCATGTGTGTGTGTGTGTGAATGTGTGGTGTGTGTGTGTGTGTGTGGGCGTGTGCGCATGTCGTGTGTGTGCACGTGCGTGCACGTGTTTTTCCAGCTATGGTGGAGCTGGATGGCGATGACATCAGGATCTCCTCCAGAGGAAAGTTGGCAGAGAGAGACATTGTTCAGGTGACTGCCCTTTATAGCACAGAGGAAACAGCTGCATATGAAATCTAAGCCTGGCTCAGCAAATACATCAGGGATGTCTTGATGTTATGACTCAATAAATAACTGCTAACAAGTCAGGGCCTGTTCTTATTTCAATTATAGAGAGCTGTCAGCAGCTATCTGTATAATTCTAATTAATCTAAATGTTTTCAACATTTAATATAAAGGGTTACACATGTTAAAAAAAAACTCTCAAAGTCTCAGAGATTAAATTATATCATACATTATGACGTAGTGTCACTCGCAGTGTGGTCAAGCAGTTATGATCAACTCGTAAACCAAGATTCACGATCCCTGTCAGAAATGCACAGTACCTCTGATGTTTTCTAAATCTCTTGTAGCGTGTAGTTAGTTTGGCTGGTATGACAAGAGCAGATATCACCGCTCCAACACACACTGCAGAAACAGACAATACAGTAAATTACCCCATGGCTAGGACCTGATGCAAGATAATTTCCCAGGCACCCAGGCTTTCTGCACCGGGCCACCTCCAAGCCTATGGCCAGATATACACATCACATTAAGTCACAGTCTATGATTTGTAAATGTTAAACCCGCCTAGTAAATGTAAGCTCTGGGGTATAGTGTGATGAGCTTGAATCGTATTAAAAAGTAATTCTTACTTTTAGCTACAAATGTTACAGCCAGTCTCCTCACAGGCTATATTTAAGTTTAGATTGCTGCTACCATGGTAACAGAATGGATCATCTATGTTGTAAAGGCAAAATCATTCAGTAGTATAAAAAGTTCCTCTCTTCGTGTTTACAAATGAGGATGTTTAGCATCATGCTTACACAACAGCAAATTAGCCTCATGCCAAGATGGCATGTCTACAGCCCCAAGCTCTTAAGACTGTGTCTCCCTCAGACAACAGTAAACATGAAAAACACCTGGTAGAGACAGAAAATACAAGCTCATATACATTTTCAGTGAATCGTGGCATTCAACAGTGACACAAAAATTATAGCCTATTTGCTTGGGTGCGTTTTACAACAGATCAGAATTTGAAATAGGGAGAAGCGTCAGAAAGCAACATATGTGTACTCATGTTGAAATCAGTAGGATGAGTGAAATAATCAGTGAAAATGTGGTTTAATTTTGAAGTACAATGAGCTATTTTTACATGCAGAGATTGGACACACTAGAGGCAGCTTTATAATGATGCTGGACCATTTGACAGTTTTATGAATATATTTATGCCATGGCAAAAAGCCCACTAGGAAGGGTTGTATAAAACAATTCTGTTGTATGCATGAATCAAAACAGACCCAAATCTGTAGCCATTTTTAACATACCAACTTTTTTTTTCTTCCTTACTTTAATTGTAACTATTATTGTAGCAGCACTTCGTTTAAAGTGTTCATGTATAACGATTTGTAAAACCTCACCACTCACAACTTCCAGTAGGCTAGTTTGCTCCACCGTGTGTTTGCAAACTACACGCGCTCATTGCTGTGTTAACATGTGAATTAAAGCGATGTGATGCAAACTACACACGCTCATTGCTATGTTAACATGTGAATTAAAGCGATGTGATGCAAACTACACACGCTCATTGCTATGTTCACATGTGAATTAAAGCGATGTGATGCAAACTACACACGCTCATCGCTATGTTTGCACATGTGAATTAAAGCAATGTGATGCAAACTAAGACAAGTGCCACAATTGAACTAGTTGATTTATCTAACAAATGACGTGTGGGTGAAGTAACAAATAAGATTCAGGCATCTCAAAAGTCAAGTAAGTTTCATATATAAAGTAGCCTATATATGCAGTATATCCTATAGTAGGCACGCTATGTAAAAAAACAAACACATTTGGGTATTTGTTTGTGACGCCTCTCTGTGTGTGCCCGGCAGTTTGTCCCCTTCCGGGACTACATGGACCGGACGGGCAACCACGTGCTGAGCATGGCGCGGCTCGCCAAGGACGTCCTGGCCGAGATCCCAGACCAGTTCATCTCCTACATGAAGAGCCGCGGCATCAAGCCGAATCCCGCCCCGCCACCGTACACGCCACCGGGGCACATGCACCACCACACGCAGATCTGAGCGGCCCAGATCGCACGCGAGAATGGGGGACTGACCCCGACGAGGCGGCGCGGCGCGGCAGCCTCTCAGCATCCAGAGGAAGCCCAAGACGACTTCCTGTTAATGCTGTCGCCACGGAAAGAGGAAGCGCTAGGAAAATTGGCGTTGATGTGTGTGCCGTTATCTTCCCAGTGACTATCAGGGCGGCGTTTTGTTTTTTGTTTCTTGTTACGGTGTAGCTATTCAGATAGTTTTGCGTTGAGAGAGAGAGAGAGAGAGAGAGAGAGAGAGAGAGAGAGAGAGAGAATATGCGACCGTCCCTCAATGTACTAACTAGAACTCGAAAATGATGCCGTTTCCATCGGCTACATGCCAGACTGTGTCCAGTTTGAAAGCAGGTCAGCTCAAAAGGTCATGTTGTGGTGCCTGTCTGTAGTTTTAGTGTATCAGGACAAACACACCCCTAATTTGAACTTTGACCTAAGCCTTGCTTGTCAGTCATTGGTGTGGTTTAAAAAGTGATACCTTTCCCATTTGAAACCTGTTCAGGCAGTGGAGGATTAATTTAATATATGCCATAGCATTAGTTATGATGAAAGACAAATGGAGAACTGTTGTTTTCATCATATGCTTTATTATGTTGTGGATTGATAATCACATTTTTCATACCATCAGGTAAGAACTCCTCTGGTTCTTCTTGATACATGTTTATAGGTGCATGTTGTATAATGTATGAGAAATAAATTCCCAATATTCCAGTATTTATTGTTAAATGTTATCCAAAGTGGCATGGAAATTTGATACATTTGTATTTGATTACCATAAATTCTGTCCTATTTTGGTCTTGCACTGGTCAAAAAATTGTTTTGCACTTATTATAACATTTTATAAAAGCACAATACTATTCGTGTCTGCTCTACGCTAAGCAGATGTTATTCTTTTGAGTGCTGCTATTTGAATCTCGGGGGAAACTACTTTTGATTATGTTCGAACATACTGGGCCATTACAGTTGCAATGATAACAGACAGCAATCCACCATTTAAAAGATTTGTTAGATGTACTATTACAAATTGAAGAGAAGCATTTCATAAGACAAGCTGTTGCATGATAGCATTAACCACTTGAACATAATATAACAACATAATCCCTGTTTCATTAACAAGGCTCTTCTCTAGCATGCTATGAAGCCTGGGTTTGTGAAGTTAGTGTGGTGAGAAATTTAGAAAGAAGTCAACCAGAAGCAAATCCTACCACTATGTAGCTACAGTCAAAAGTGAATTATCCTTAGAGGGAAATGTCTTTGTTTAATCGATACTTTGACAATGTAGCATACAGAATCACTGTCCTCGGTGAAGGCCTTCGTGGCGTGAAAAGGCAGTCAATCCATCTAATTTCTGTCCTCAGTGCTCAAAAACAGTGTAGTTAGACGTGTATCCTTTTGGGGTCCTAAAGGTTGGAAATAAAATGTAGTCATTATTATTTGTGAGCCAAATGTTTGTGTTGTCTAAACGGTAGGTTAAAGGTTGAAAGAATATTAGAAGCAAAGTTGGTATGGACCTACATTAGATTATAGTCTATAGGACTTTACATATCAATATTTACATACTGATCCCTACAATTTAAGGAAGAACACCCTTTCCTTGAGGAGTGCTTTTACTGTATGTTTTATAAATATTTTGAGATATTATTGTATTGAAGATATTTATTTTTTCTGGAATGTGTACGATAAGCCATCTCCCCTGGAGTCGATGTCACTGTGGTGAAATCATCTGCTCCCCCCTCGCCCGCCCCACTTCCCCAGCCAACATAAAGTTAACATCTATAGGAATGTTGGATTCACTATACGTGTCAATACACTTTAACATATTAACACGATTATTTTATATGAAAATCGTCAACTGTAAAATAGTGACCAGCCCACCTGGATTGCATGCATTCTATTGCCAAATATGGCGGCAAGCTCTAAGGACTGTTTACTATGTGTTCTCTCTTGTGCCTGGCATTTGTCTTTCCTGCTGGACGTCTGTTATGTCCTGATATCTCACCAGTGAGGAAAACTGTAGCCAATTGGCATGTTACAGTTTTCGTTTAAGTATTTTCTTTTCTATTCCCCCTTTTTACCTTTCTTGTTTCTATATCTGGGTTTCTTACTTGCACGGTTCCCTTATTTTCCTTTGAACGGGTTTATATTGTATATGATTGTTGTTATACAGTGGGTTGTGAAATACTTTGTATTGGACTGCCTTAAAATAAAATAAATTAAAAACAGACTACTTTTATAAAAGATGATTGAGAGTTATACTCTTTGATTTTGGTGAGAAGGGGGACCCTTCCCTTATACTATATAATTTAAAAGTGCTATATTATTTTATATCTTCAGATAGCATAGAAATCTTCAATATATATAGTCAGGAGAGATACAGGGAAAGGACAGATTGTGTTTTTCACATCTACGCCAAGAGGAGCTTTTCATTCAGAAAATAGTATATGATTATATACTTACAATGCTTTAAGAAAATCTATTGGAATCATGACATTTCACAGGCATGCATTTAATTAGGCTGTGCAGGCCGTGCATGTAGTGATAATTAAGAAATGTACTCCCAGGAGAAATAGACCTCTTCCACCAAAACTGGCTGCAGGTGTAGAAAGCATAGTTTTTTAGGTCACAGGGTGTAAAAACTAGTGAATGCAAACAGAGGTAATATTTAGCTGTTTTGGAATGTTCATAGAAATTACAATATATTGCTAAGAAAAAGTGTAGGTTACTGTGTTTGTGTGTGTTGTTTTTCCTGCATTGGAAACTACATTGTGCTCAGAAATTAGTAAAGAACTACTTGGGGTTTGATCTAATCTGTTATTGTAATGTTCTTTCTTCCAGCCATTTAAAGTTACTTTTTAAATGTAATCCGAAACAGTTAGTTACTGGACTAAAGTTATAATCAGTAAAATGATTTCTGGATTAACTAAATTTAGCAACATAATCTGATTTCTTTTCATTACTTTTAGATTACTTCACGCATAAATATTGTTCTTTGAAATTCCATCCCAAGCATTTTTTTATTTTTAAAGAAGTACTTTATTTAAAATATTGATTGACATTTGTGTGTCCCGAACCTGAGAGCTGTTTTGTCTGGAGCCTTGTGCTCCTAGTATGGTGTCCCAAGGCAAAAGTGGTCTCGGGAGGGGCCAGACAAAGAATGGTTCAGAAGACCCTGCATGGAAAATCATAGAAAAGGAGAAGTTACCCTGCCCGGAGCCCCCACCTGGAGCCAGGCCCAGAGGGAGGGCTCACTGGTGAGCGCCTAGTGGCTGAATTTGCCATGGAGCCCAGCCGGGCAAGTCTACTTTAAGGTGCTAAGGTGCTGGAAAGGAGGGTTCGGTTAATAGTTGAACCTCTGATTGAAGAAGAACAATGTGGTTTCCGTCCTGGTCGTGGAAGAACAGACCAGCGCTTTACTCTCACAAGGATCCTGGAGTGGGCCTGGCAGTGTTTTGTGTACATGTACATGTGTACATGTACATGTACACATGTACATGTGTTTTGAGAATCTGGAGAAAGTGTAGGACCGGGTTCCTTGGGAGATACTGTGGGAGGTGCTGCGGGAGTGTGGGGTGAGGGGGTCCCGTTTAAGGGCAATGTCCAAAGCGAGAGCTGTGTATGGATTCTCTGCAGTAAATTGGACTTGTTTAGGGTGGGGATTATGGTCTCTGCCAGGGCTGCCCTTTGTCACCAATCCTGTTTGTGATATTCATGGACAGGATATCGAGGTGTAGTCGTGGTGGGGAGGGGTGGCAGTTTGATGGCCTGGGGATCTCATCACTGTTTTTTGCAGATGATGTGGTCCTGATGGCATCATCGGTCTGTGACCTCCAGCACTCACTGGAACGGTTCGCAGCCGAGTGGGAAGAGGCTGGGATGAGGATGAGCACCGCTAAATCTGAGGCCATGGTTCTCAGCAGGAAACTGATGGAGTGCCTACTCCGGGTAAAGAATGAATCCTTACCCCAAGTGAAGGAGTTCAAGTACCTCGGGGTCTTGTTCGCGAGTGAGGGGACATTGGAGTAGGAGATTGGCCGGAGAATCGGAGTAGTGGGAGCGGTATTACAATCACTTTATGGCACCGTTGTGACAAAAAGAGAGCTGAGACGGAAGGCAGAGCTCTCGACCTACCGGGCAATTTTCGTTCCTACCCTCACCTATGGTCATGAAGGGTGGGTCACTACCGAAAGAACTAGATCACAGGTACAAGCAC
Source organism: Speoplatyrhinus poulsoni (assembly GCA_025447795.1). Classification (NCBI taxonomy): domain Eukaryota; kingdom Metazoa; phylum Chordata; class Actinopteri; order Percopsiformes; family Amblyopsidae; genus Speoplatyrhinus; species Speoplatyrhinus poulsoni. The sequence goes on along the minus strand of JAOEGT010043333.1, from coordinate 9,107 downwards.
CTGAAGTGGGTTTTCTCAGGAGGGTGGCTGGCGTCTCCCTTAGAGATAGGGTGAGAAGCTTGGCCACCCATGAGGAACTCGGAGTAGAGCCGCTGCTCCTTTGCGTCGAAAGGAGCCAGTTGAGGTGGTACGGGCATCTGGTAAGGATGCCCCCTGGGTGCCTCCCTAGGAAGGTGTACCAGGCACGTCCAGCTGGGAGGAGGCCTCGGGGAAGACCCAGGACAAGATTATATCTCCACATTGGCCTGGGAATGCCTCTGGATCCCCCAGTCAGAGCTGGATAATGTGGCTCGGGAAAGAGAAGTTTGGGGTCCCCTAAGAGATATTTGTTTTATGCATTTTTCTTCTGCAAACATCCCTTTTTAATTAGTAGTTTAAATAGTCCTAGAAGTCACCTATTACATTTCTTTTTTTTTTAATAGGCCCTACCTTTAATCTGATTCCACTTTTTTAGCTGGTAACTGTTATCAATTACTGTTAGGCCTATACTAAAACATTTTGTAATCAGAATTGTTAAAATTGACTGAATGCGTATGTGTCTAGATCGACATAACATTAGGTTACTGGTAAATATGTCTATCTGGCTATTGGATAATTATTATTATTCTAACGATGTCTGTTCATGTGAGATTAACAGCAGAAATAGGCCTACAGCATTTTGCACATTTATATACGCACACATGAATGTCTATATTGAGTTTAAATTTAAGCTGCACAGAATCTTAATGTAACATTTCAACAGCAACATACACTTTTACAAAGAAAGTATCTAGATTTTAGTTAATAGCAGGTTGTTTCTTTGTCTGCTTGCTTTTAACATAATCTATAGTGAAATACTGCCATCTTCTGGTCATAAAAAGCGCACGCAGCTCACAAGGACAGTCGGGTTATGGTGGTGGTGAGTTTTACGGTTGCGATTTAGATTGACCAAACTGTGGAATATTTCTCTCAAAATAACATGCGTAAATATTGGAAGCGCAAGCGTGTCCTTCTATCCACACAAATGCAGATTCACCAGATCGCAAGCTAAGCTTTTGATATGTAAACGGGAATATTGTTAACATATCTGAAAATATAAAGTGCATGCATGAATATTTTTTTGCAGTTAAAACGTTTGTGTTTGCGGATAGCAAAACCACGTATGTGGGTCTATGCACACTAGATGGCATGACCGCTGGGGAATTACATATTTACATGGGCGTGCACCATTTCAGCCGTGTTGTAATAAATACATAATTATTCTAGGAAGTACAGGGTTCAGTGCTTTAGACCGGGCATGTGTGCAGTTGTATGCGACCTCGCAACAATATTATAAATAATAATACAATTTAAGTTAACATTTATTTATACGTTTTGATCATTTACGTAGGCCCATCCGTAAAAATGTCTCCTAGAGATATTCAACAGCAAACGTACGAGATATTACAATGTTTGCTCGACGACGACGAAGACCTTTCCTCAGCCCGTCAAATGGACAGTGGGTTAGAAGTGGATCATGGATCCCCTGGCGATGTCGGTATGAAATGCATTTTTATGGAATATTGGATGTCAACTTCAAGCGTTGGTTTCGGTCTACTGAAGTATTCAGACTTCGCTGAGTCATTCATTGCACAATTCGCAGCTTGCTCTAATGGTTGTTTTTTTTTATTTAAGCACGATCTGCAAAATATAATATCCTTAATTAAAACTAGATTTCGTCTTTAAGTCATATCCAGATCAAGCCTTCTAGGCTAGGCAGCTATTTCGAACTGAAATAGAAAATGCATCCTTTATTTCCAGATAACACATTTGATCCAGTTTTAATAGCTGATAAGCTGAAAGAAGTGGCGGATCAATTCAATCACGACCAAGTATTTCAGGAAGCCGCGCTTGCATTGACTCGAACAGCATCAGATCAGGTAGGTTGTAACTTGTTGTCCAATTTCAAAAAACACATAGTAGGCTAAGTGCCTTATGTTCCTTTTTAAATGGACGTCATGGCAGTCCAAACTCTAATGTCATACAAAAATCTAATACAAATACATAAATAAGCCTGCAATCATTTGATTAGTGTGGTGCTTACAGTATTGGTATTGATATCAGAGATACCAGCCTGGATATTAGGCCTACTTGGTTATCGATTGAGGAAATCATGTAATCATTGGTATGGCCCATTCTTACTGAAAGTCACAAGTTCAGCCCTGTTGAAATTTTTTCATTTTAATTTCCTCATAGTTTACCTGACCAGGTAAAATTGTCTGCCTCCTGTACAATATATAGTATCCCATAATACAGTAGTTGTATTGCTGTATCATGTATATTGTTGTAAATACTACTACAGTACTACTAATAATGCTAATGCTAATAATAATAATAATAATAATAATAATAATAATAATAATATAACATCTTAATTTGTAGCACTGTGCCAATGGGAAAGTAGTGACATGCTAATTTTAAATGATGACCAGTCCACACAGTTTCAATGAAGAGGCAAACAGAACCCATCCACTGTCTGTGGTGTAAACCATAACCTGTCACCAACCATTTCTCCCCAGGCCATGCAGATAGCATTCAGCCAAGGGGTGGATGCCTTGTGTAAACAGCATGTTGCTCAACAACCTGAGGTGGCTCCGGAGCTGCACCTGATACGTGCTTCAGCCGCTCTGGGCCTGTATATTAGGAAGAATAGCCCAGAGCTGAAAGGCCAACTTCAAGGCGTCATGGCCGCTTTCCTCAACACCCGTGTTGGCGAGTGGCTTTCTCAGCATGGCGGATGGGTGAGTTCCGTGAGTTCATTAAACCGCATGATGTGGAAACTGAGTAAATAGCTGTGTGACGAGTGGGTAGGTAAATAACAAAAAAGCTGAAGTGGTTGCGTTGGACAGATAGTGATTCATATTTGAGCCCGCTGGTTTCACTTTCAGGTTTAACTTAATTATGAATCTTCCTTGGAACTCTTAAGTTCTTCCTGGGAACTCAATGAACCTAATGCTACACAACATAAGCTTGTGCAAGGATGTCGAGAAAAGGTGTACTGCATACGAAAGTCAGATTGTGCAGCCCCCTCCACGCGCACACACACATACGCACATCTACTTCCAATGTCAGTGTCTGTCTGAGAAAGTTACCACATGCATAACTAGTGGAAAGTAACACAAATCAATGTCAGTATGTTAATTCAGCAACTTGCCCTGGTTAAAGGTATAACCCGCTGTTGCAAGCTAATTGTAAGCAAATACACTTATTGTCAAATTCACCAAATATCTCCTCACACTTAATTATCTTACCGTTCTCGTGCTGAAAAAATGATCTGATACGCACACTCCGTAAATAGGAGCATCAACACAGCCGTAGCACTACGATATGCTTAAATGCGTTTCAATGTGTGAGGTGGCGCTGCTGAGCGATGTTGTTTAGATTTGAGCAGTTACCAGGCGTTCTCGAGAATAACTGACCCTGCCTTTAACCACACAGCTCTGGCTTTCAGTCTCTGCACCACATCCTCTACAGCAGTGGTTCCCAACCAGGGGTACGTGTACCCCTAGGGGTACTTGAGCAGTTTGCAGGGGGTACGTGGAAAAACTGGAGAGTTACACATGATTTCCAAAATCATATGAATGTCGATTTGTACAGTAGAATGTGTAGGCTAGGTGTGCAAGAGTGCTGCATCTACTGTATAATTCTCCAGGGTGGGTGTCAATTGTTACACCGCTCTGAAGTTCACGTCAAAACATCACACAATCAAATAATCTAGATGCTAACACATACTGTATGTGTGTTCAATAGAACACGTTTAGGAGAAGCATCAACACACGAGTATGGGGGTACTATTGTCTTGGTGTAACAGCGCAAGGGGTACATGAGCCAAAAAAGGTTGGGAACCACTGCTACAGTACAGTACCAGTGTTTGGTCTGAATATACGTAGGCTGCTTGTGAAGGAAGCGGTGGGGAGGGATCCTTCTCAACAGCAGCAACATGGGAGCGACATGAAAATGAAATAATGTGGCCGCGATTCAGCTCACCCTCCCTTCTCTCCCGCATTCCGCTTGCCTATCGATTTCTGAAGAAAACCAATAGAGTGAAGACGCGTTTACAACTAGCTAATGTATTAAAATGTATTTGTTTTACGACACAAGATATAGGCCGGTCGGAAGCCTCTTCTGCCGTCGTACTCAATCTCGGTGTCCGAGACGCTGTAGTATTGACAAACATTATAACAACATCTTAGAACGGGGAAACGGAAGTTATGGAACATTTAGTTTTGTTGTTGTAGTTATTTGATATTTAACCGGTTTGAAAATGAATTGGGACTTTAATTATTAAACTAGGACCTCTATAACTGGATAATTTCTCAAATTACACATTTTTATTTTTTCTTGAAACATTATGTATGCTTTTTATCACATCAAAAATATACAAGTATATATTTTTCTGTTTGTTCTTCTTTCAGAGAACAGTGGGAGATGCTGGTTGTTGAAAGACTCAAGTGGATTTTAATTTCTTTTCCAGTGTAGGCAAGTGAGGCAATAAAATCATATGTATTATATTTCAAGATTGATGCTGACACAATATGATCATACAAGTTTTCCTTTAGTCTTGGGGGGGCAGACGGATTATACGGTGTAATTCCTATTTGGGATAATGGTAACATACTTCGGTTTAAATATAGGTGGAGTACAAATCCTTTGGCTATAGCTATATATATATATATAATGCCTCCCGCCAACTACTCAGTTAAAACTGATACATCTTTTTTTCATTGTTGTAGGTTACATGTGTTGCAATAGCAAAGAATGCACAAAAAGTAACCGTATGTTGTCGGTTGGCCAGAAAGTATAAGTAAACGCACCGCTATAATTAACAACTACACATACACACTAAGTATCCATATGCACATGCAAGACCAAAGCCTGCAATAGCCCAGAATACAAGAGCATCAACCATCTACAACGACAACTCTTGCGTTAACAGCTGCAGCAATAACGAGCGAGTCTAAACACACAATCACCGAAAGAGGCGCAGGCAGCCAATCAAGAGGAAGACGGCGGCATAGCATTAACACCACACTTCAGTTGCTGCCTGAGAAGTTAATTTTATGCTACTTCAAGGTGGCATCAGTGATTGTAAACTAATGCACTTTTTGTCAAATTCACCAATTATCTTCTTCTGGGCAAAATGGTATTTGGCTGCATTAGCATCTTTGGCCACTGTATCAGTCTCTAGTTATTTAGCCAACCAAACATGTTTGCAGACAATAGACAAAATGATGTGTCTCTAAGAAAACCCCAATTAATAAATGTTAACAAAAGCCTTAATACTATTGCCAGTAAGCAACATGATCAACTACTCTTCCACAGGATAAGTGAAGACAACATACTAACCCCTAGTCCCATCGCACATTTTGTCCTAAATTCAAATCTAGAATTTTAACGTATTGTCCCCAGACATGAAATCTTTCCACAAATTTTCAGTTCCGTCTTCCCCTGCAACACTCATTTCCATTTGAAAACCGTAGTTCCAAGCCTCCTCTCTGTGTCTGCTATGGGGAGATTAATTGTTTTTCTCTCAATATCAAGTTCTTGCAGATACGAAGGTCAGAAATAGCCCCAAATAGTTTTTAATCTTTTGGGAGGATCATTCCTGTCTACCTCTGTGTATAGTTTTGTTTTCATGGGCATTTAGGTAAACCTATGTACAAAAAAAAAAAAAGAATGTTGATTTTAATATTTGCTTTTTATAGCATGTGAAGTCAAAAAGTTTGTTTACTGTGATACTGTACTGTCTCTGTAACGTTCCGCACACACACACCTCAGGTGGAAACGTACTGAAATTTAACAAGAACACAACAACAACAACTCAAACAATAACTCACAAAGGGGAAAGGAACACCCCCGGACCTGGATGTGACAGTATAGGGTAAACTTAACCTAAATCGGGGAGATGAACCACACTATATGATAAACTGTAGTCTTTTAATCAGGTATTTTTCTAAACACTGTACAGGTATTCTGACTATTGCTGCACTGAGCCTTTCCCAACATGTTTTTTCTATTTTTCAAATGCATTTTCATGTCATCATTTTGCTATTTAAGCCACAAGTCTTGGGGCATGCTCCCTGAGGAAAATAAAATGTTATGTCGCCAAAAGGTTTTTTTTTTTTAAATCATGTCAACTGGTGTAAAATCTATCAGAATGTTTATTTTTGGACAAGTTTGTGCTGTTGCCATCTTTAATACAGTATGTAGTAAAAATATAGTATGTAACCGAAAATAGGCCTACTGTACTACTCACCGGTGAATAATTGGTTCAGACTATTATGTCCTATGTTCCGGATATTTTAGGGCACACATTGTGCACCCCAGCCATATGGTTTCCCAGCAACATATTTGGTGCTGACGCTCTCCTTGCAACCTTCACCTGCTACAAGCTTTGCCAGACATAAGGGGACAGGGGAGGGAGGGGAGAACTCTACATGCTGACGGAGTGCTATACCAACCTGACAGTTCTGTGGTTTTGATGTGATTTCCAGTTTAGTACATCAATAACATTTAATCATTGACATGATGATGTCACGTGCATGTTTTCTTCAACCAAAAAAGTAAATCATGCCCATGTGTGTTGAAAATATGAAATAGGTCTATGCCTTCCAGATAATTTGAAAGCAACAATGTTTGATAGCCCTCACTGTATTATATTCCATATATTCTGAACTGTCCCAGGGTTTATGTATTTCATGTGTTCCTTTAAATAAATAGACATTTCCACCATATATTGATGCAGAAAAGGCACAAATTGTTCCATACGAATTCAGGGATCCAAAACACTGAAAGGTTTTGGTTAAAGTGATCGTGCGTTTGCCAGACGGTTGGGTGCAGCGCTGCAGTAATGCGGGTGTAGTGAAAGGGGCCTTACGGCCCGGCTCTCCGTTTACTGATCTGTCGATGTTCACACCCTTATCTGTAACATGCTTTGGATGGTGACCAAAAGAAAGAATAAGAATGCGGCTACAAGTGGCCGAAGTTAGTTTCCTCCGCAGGGTGGGCTGGGCGGACTCTCTGTGATCGGGTGAGACGGCAGGAGCTATAAGTAGTAGGCTATAAGCTATACTCGCCAGTTGAGGTGGTTTAGGCACCTAGTAAGGATGCCCCATGGCATCGCTGGATGTCCAGCTGAGAAGAGACCCCACGGCAGACCAGGATATATGCTGGAGGGGTTATATCTCCCAGCTGGCCTGGGAGGAGCAGGTGGATGTTGCTGCATGGATATGGGCTGTTCTGATAACCTTGTTGCCAACGTGACCCTAATGGAAAGCGGTCCAGATAATTAATCGATGGACCAGGTTTTGTGCTAAAACTTTTATGATTATTGTAACCAATTTGTTTCAGTTGTTAACTGTATTGTGTATTAAATTCATTGATAAAACGTTATTACCAAATATTTTGTTATTTAGTCTTTATTTTTATACATATTAGGCCAACCTCGGGGTAATTTCTACAATATATTGGTTAAATTGTAAACTCACATTAATATTTAAGGATTATGAAATAATAGCCTACTTAAATATATACCACCAGGCTAAGATATATAGGCCTATGTGGAGGTTAAAGCATTAACAGCATTCAGTTGACTCTATAGGGAGCGGTAGTCCACATATATTGACTTTGCTAGACCGCCTACATATCTTTTTGAGAAGCAGGTCCATCGGTGCGGTGCTTATGCTTATTTATGTCCTAGGCTACGGACGGTTCATATAAAGGGTGTGTGTGGGTTGCATTTACATGTGAGTAGACCTGTTCTCAGGCCAGTTAGTATAATAATGTTCTGCCACTAGATGTCGCACTAAGCACCAGCGCCTTCAGACCAAAGCAAATGCTTCGTCAGCCACGCACACACATGAACTACGCTACATAAAGCACAGCTGGGCTGGCCGAACTAGCAATGAATACAAAGAAGATAGGATATAATTGTATAATGCATGTATTGTATTTATTATCATTATATTGTATTTTGGACCTTGAGTCTCTAATACAGGTTTGATTGATTGATTGATTGATTGATTGATTGATTGATTGATTGATTGATTGATTGATTGATCTATTTGACACCACTTACACTATATTGTTTAAATATCATAGCATAATTGATTATATGACCTTTAATTGTAAGCATATCATCACTGTGCTGAGAGCTGATGGGCTCCACAAAATATTATTTGCAGCAAATTGTTATTAGATCTCAATTGCCATGAAGTGCTTTGGGAGATTGGTCCTGGCCCACATCAAAATCCACATCCTCGCCACATCTGTAAGGACCTCTCCTGCCTGGTCACCAAATCCACTTCCTTGTGTGTGAAGAAGCAACACCTGCACCTCGTGAGGGTCTGTCTGACCAACAACTACCGCTGCACCATTGAGAGCATCCTGACCATATCTCAGTATGATACAGTAACTGTACGACCTAAAGACCCTGAAGCGGGTGGTCAAGTGGATACCCAGCTCTCAGCCATCAAATACATCGAATCACAAACACTTTCTGCGTAGAGGTCTGCAATAGCAGTTCCCAGCCACCCCAACCATGGCCTGTTCTCCCCCTGCCCTCTGGGAGGCGCTACAGGAGCCTCAAAGCACTTAACAGGCTCAGCAGCTTCTTCCCCCAAGGTGTAAGTTTCTGCTTTTTAACTATTATATTTAAATGTTTGCTTATATATTGTTTATTTATTTATTTATTTATTGACAATGCCATGTTCCCTTGTCACTTGCACATTTCTAAAGCACTGCCATATAAATTGTGAAATTCCATAAGATACCTGTTTGATTGTAAATCTTGTTGTTATCTAGTATTCTAGATCTTTTATATGTGTAGGGTGGATATGTGCTATGTGCATGAGTGTGTGTGTATATATATATAGTATATACGTGTGTATATACACAGTATATATATATATATATACACAGTATATATATATATATATATATATATTGTAGGCAGTATGCAGGTGTGCGTGTGTATACATGTCATTTTGAACACTGCTTGATTTTTTTTTTTATCCTTATATGTATGATGCAAATGCATGTCACGCTGGCTACTATGAGAGGCAGATGATGTCACTAAGTAAATCAAAACA